>JAUYWG010000066.1:4378510-4391704 GCA_034779775.1 Enteromius afrohamiltoni | reverse complement strand
GTGTTCACCAAACCCATCATAAATGGATATGAATATTCTGGGGATTGTTTTTGGATGATATTTTTTTTTTTTTTCTTGAAACCCTCCCAAACAACGTGCTGATGTAGGTGAAATATTTTTTTATGGTTTTCTGACAATGAAATTCAACTATTTTCTCCAGCTGTGGTCCCTGGAGAGTCTTTGGTCACTCAAACTCTCCTTCCGTGCATTAGAATGATGTAGACACACGTCCTCTTCAAGGCAGATTTGTACATTTTTTTGTTAATTGGAAATTCTTAATTATTACCCTGATGGTGGAAATTCGAATTTTATTTTACTCCTAAGAATTGATTGGGGTACAAATAATTGTGTCCAGTGTGTATTTGCCCCATTTTCATCGCTTTAGTTCAATGGAAGGTTAGATTTTTGTGTGTGTGTGGTTTTTTTTTTTTAATAAAAGATCAAAATGATTAATAATGCCTTCTTTAATTATATTTACCAAGGGTCCAAACAATTGTTATCACGTGTGTATTAATATACAGTGGGTAGAGAAAGTATTCGGACACCCTTACATTTTTCACTCTTGCAGCCATTTGCTAAAATCATCAGTTAATTTAGTTTTTTCCTCAATGTACACACAGCACCCCATATTGACAGAAAAACACAGAATTGTCGACATTTATGAAGATTTATTAAAAAAGAAAAACTGAACTATCACATGGTCCTAAGTATTCAGACCCTTTGCTCAGTATTTAGTAGAAGCACCCTTTTGATCTAATACAGCCATGAGTCTTTTTTGGCTGTATGGAATATATACTACTTATATGTATATATATTAAATATATTCATATATTTTCTACTTGTTTCCTGGCATAAATATAGCTGTGATAGTTTTTTATAATTATAAATGATTTTATAATGCTAATTATAAATAAACAAAAGTTGACCTATGTTATTCATGTAACAAATGTAAAGTGTTGCCAAAAATGTTTATTTCCCTTTCATCTCCACAACCTTTGAAACAACATTTCTCTACTGCTGACAAAACCCAGTGCTGCATGAGCTGGAAAAAACTGATATTAACCAATATTATCCTAGCTCCATCTGTTTCTCTCAAAATTGTCACATTATGAAAGTTGAATGTGTTTCAAATGCCATTTCATGTCCGTTAAAGAATCGTAACAACTGCAATCAAGCTTTCCTATTATCTCTGTTTTCCAGAATGCAGCACAGGTTTCTCTCTTTTCTTGCAAGGCTGTGTGAAGTCCTGTCCTCCCGGCTTTAGCTCTGGGCTGCAGGTGCTCAACTTGTCATTGGACAACTGGGTGGAGCACTCCACCGTACAGGCGTGCCTGCCCTGCCACCCATCCTGCCTGACGTGCTTCGGGTCCGGGGAGAACGAATGTCTGTCCTGTCCCTCCCATAGTCACTTAGTGGTCACTTCTTGTTTGCACCAGAACCAGCCAAAATCGCCCAGCGTTCCCGTGCTCCAGCACGAGGTGGAGCCGAACTCAGATAAATCCTTGCATGAGGCCGGCCTATCCTCGAGATTGCCTGTGCTGGTGGCGGTGCTCAGCTGTGCCTTCATCCTGGCCACTTTCGCAGCTGTTTTTGTGCTGCTTCAGCTGCACTCCGGAGCAGCCAGTGCCCCGTTCTGCCGGAGGACGAAACTGCCGGTGATGGACACGGGCGGAGGGGGAATACGAGTGGGCTTCGGGTTCGGACTCGGCCGGGGGAAAGTGTCGTACCGGGGGATCCCCACTGTGTGGGGGGACGAAGATGCGGCGGGAGGGATGAACTCTGAGTCAGACAGCGAAGAGCTGGAGTATCACAGCGAAAAGACCGCTTTTATACGGACTCAGAGCGCTCTTTAGCGCCCCACATAAGTGTGTTTTTTTTTTTTTAAATCTGTCTTCCTTGTGCTGGGATACAGAATTAGTCTGCACTACTCAGACTTATAGATCCACTGCGAAGTGTGTGTGTAAGAGAGAAAGAGAATGCTATAATATTGCAGCTGTGGTTTGACGAGTTTGACCCGAATGCGATTAAACCCAGGACATCTCCGCTGCGCTGAATGGTTCCCTTTATTTTCCCTTTTATTTGTCTTAGTGGTCTAGCTCTAATGCCCTGAGATTTGAACCACTAAACAGGATCGATATCATCAGTGTGTGTGTGCGTGTGTGTTTGAGCGCCAGCTGAGCGCGTGAAAGCTTTGACTAACTTTAAGTGACTTTGTAACACAACAAAAGGGCTGTAATTTGTTCCAGTCAACTTTTATTAAAAGTTCGGACTGTTTTATGCACAAAACTTCTTGCACTTCTCTAACTTCCATTGCCATTGCCATTGCATCACTCATCATTTGTGCGATAAGTCCTTGCACCCTGACAATAAAGTCTGCGTTCTGCTTTCTTTGCTAGTCAAAGGCAGCTCCGGGACATTCCCACTGATTCAATCAAGGACGATTTAACTGTGCATAATTTCTGTTGCAACAGCGATGTAGCAGCAACATCAGCAAAGTGAACCATAACAGCATGGAATTAGATGACACACAAACCTCTGCCTGCTAAGAGCCTCCGGCACGGATTCAGGACAGTGGGAATCACAGGCAAACAAGAGAAATGCTGAAGTGAAACGCAGCTCGATGTGCAGAGATCTTATCTGTCGGTCAAGCAAGATACACTACTGTCTCAGGTTGATTTCAAGACTTCTGGATCATAGAAATCAATTTTTTTTTTTTTAATGTCATAAAAATAACTTTTGACTAGACCATTTGGGTTCGTTTTGTCTCCTCTGAGCTAATTAGCACGTACCTTAACAAATGACTCCGAGAACTTTCATTATGGGTTTTCAATAGTAGTGTTTGAAAAAAAAAGAAAACTTTGTCCCAGAGGTTATTTTATTGATTTCCACATCCGAGTTTGACTTCAAAACTTGTCTGTGCTAACACAAAAGAGGCCTCTAGAGGAAATGTGTCATATATTTCCCAAAAGGTCAGAGTCGGCTCTGAGACATGAATTCAACTGCTATTTGTGGAGCTTTGGTTGGGTCGTTTTTTTATAATCATGTGACATTTGACTGGTACAAAGATACAATGGCACTATAAAGAATACAGTTCAACTGATCCAAAAATCTGGTGTACTGCCTGCATAGGTAGCTACTTTCTGAGGCAGCATGCTAACGAAAAGCAGAGCTCATAAATAACAGATTTGGAGAGCCCTTCATAGTTAGCCACAAAGGCAACTCAACTCTTGAATAATTAATTCAAATAGAATTGACTCTGGCATGCAGCTAATGATGCAATACTCTAATAAGAATAAAATACACATTATTTATTTTCCATACTTAAAATAGATCATTTAATATAATTACATACATTTATTTTATTTCTATCAAATAAATACCTATCAGTTAATAATTTCACAGTATTACTGTATTCAAAAATCAGTTCAAATCAAAGATCAAAGCTATTTACTCATTACATTTAATTCAGTATAATTAGATGTTTAATTATATTTATTATCTATACTTACTGGAGTTTTATGAAGTGTCAGTATATCCTCAGTATTACCAAAGGTGTCATCACTTGTGCTTGAGCCACTACAGAATCAATCTGCCATGGATGAATGTTTCCTCTAAGCTTGTCACAATGCAGTTTGGGATTAGTTTATACATGCTGAACGCTGGCTTAGAGTGATGTATCTTAGAGGGCAGGATGATGTTGCTACCGGTCTTTTGTATCACTAAAAAAATGTGGATTCGTTACATGTACGCCATTCTCAGCTATATCAGAATTTGCAAAAAACACAATGAGCATGATTCATTAAAACCCATCTTTCAGCATTGCATTAAAGCATTTAACAGTTTTGTGTCTGCTGTCAATACTGCAGTCATTAAATTAATTACTAACATCTGTTTCATTCATGTTTATTTAATGATAGTTAAAAGTACTTGAATATCTGTTGAAACGTTTGTTTTTTATTGTTGCCAATTTGCCTCTAATTCGCATGAAGAAACGCACCATCGGTCTAAATTAATAGCGTACGCATTATGCACTTGTCTACACGAGGGGTGCAGTGGGCGATCATCAATATTTCATGTGCACTTCATAGGACGGCCTAAACTTTCCATGTTTCCATGACGGTGGAGGAAAACTTACACGCACTGTTTTTCGTTCCAGCTCCCAGAAGGGGCAAGAGAGAACTAGTTTATGGAAATGGCACATTTAAAATGCTTTCCATAATTAGTTCAGCTGGGAGGAACGGGATCTCATATTTTTGCCTACTTGGCATTATAAGTGAGACTGAGATTGCTACATACATACTAATTGAGCAACGAGACAGAAATATGGATGTCCGGCTGCTGGCGAGAGAGCGACGTCACGTTGGTTCCTCATCTTTGCTGCTCTTCTGAGGGAATATTAGAAATGTATTTCCCTCACCCCCACTGATTCGCCATGCGACTGCCAATGTAACAAGCTTGTCTTTGACTAATAGTATAAGAATTAGTCCTGCCGTCGGTTGTATTTTTACTTCAAGCACTGCCGCGTGCACCTTAGTATCCTTTGTAGATGTTCCACAAACGTTTAATAGGTTTTATCAGACTGGTTAATGGAGAGGCACGGATCTTCGGTTCCTGCGAGACGAGGCACTATTTCTGTTCTTTTGAAATGATTATATTAGGGCGAGTTTAGCGCGATGTAGTGTGTTTGTCATGTTATTTCAACAAAGGTTCAACGCACTCTTTGGAGGTAGAAAAGAAAAAGTTGCTGACATTCAGAACGAGTAGGTGGTGCCAGATTGTTTGAACCGAGGCACGACTTGCAAGTGAAATACAAGGAAATTCAGATCTGTGTGAAGATGTTTATTCAACACTTCAATGAGCATATCAGATGAGTTGCTATTGAGCTTGGCTTAATTTCGCAATATCGTTTATTCACTCACAAATAGGCTTTGATCTTATTTCAGTGAAAAGTCTTTTCCAAACCGGCTTTTAAAACCTTAAGATACTGTGAACAATGTTCTCGCTTCTCTTTTCTATAGAATGAATATAAGAGTTGCCAAGCTCCAGAAATAAAGTGTTACAGAACATCTTCATGTGACTTGTGTGCTGTATTCTGAAGCTATAGGGCATATTTAGGTAAGGTAAAGGGGAACGAATACCCAGTTAAAGGGTCAGTTCACACAGTAATTCTGTCATTAATTACTACAATAACTATAAATCAATTGACACCAATGAATGGGAGCGTTTTATTATAAGTGCGTTAAAGGGGTAGTTCACCCAAAAATGGTAATTCTGTTATTAATTACTCATGTCGTTCCAAACCCGTAGGACCTTGGTTCATCCAGGGAACACAAGTTAAGATATGAGTGCTTTTTGACCCTCCCATAGACAGCAATGCCAGGACATTGTTAAAACCTTGTGATCGAACATTATTTTATGAAGCTACACAAATATTTTTTGTGCAAAATGTATTCACTTTCATGTCAGTCTTTCAAGTGCGTTCGCAAACGTACCATGATGCATACATGTGCTGCTGACACAGGAGCTACCGTTCTGACCTTTATCTGTATATTCTGGTTCAAATTAGTAAGGTCGGGCGGAAAAATTGCAGGTCTTCCTCTCTATCGAAATATTCAGACATGTCTATGAAGACATACAGGGTTAATGTAATGTTCTACTTCATGGAAGAGAAACTGTTGAATGAAGTCATTATTTGTTTGTTTTGTGTGAATGAACATCAAGGCTTATTTACACCAATGACAATAACTCTAACTACAAAGTGTTAACATTCACGGTCACAGAAACTCTCTCAAAACACTTTCAAAATGTATTTTGTTTTTTAGTTTGAGGTATGCGAGAACACTGCACACGACTAATAGGAACTACTTTCTCGCATTTTCAAAGCTTTACAGCCTATAGACATTACATGGGAAAAGTGTAGCCAGGACATTCTTCAGAGCTTCTCATTTTACTCTCCTCCCCGTCAAAGCTTTTGATCAACATGAGGGCGAGTATATCTGACAGCATTTTCATTCCTGTCTCAACTAATCCCTCAAAAATGTCTCCATCTCTATCAGTGCCCCTGTCTTCTTATTAAAGTCCTCAGCGGGGAGATTGAGTTTTATTGCCGTCTCAGCTCTCAGACTTATTAAGAAGAATGGCCTCTTTCTCAAACGTCTGGGCCCAGGGAGCAAGCCGCCCTTTTAGCACACAAACCCGTCTGCTGTGGAGGAAACCAAATCTGGTCTCAGCTGAGCGTGAAAGGGCATCGAAAAAAAATAACCATACAAACAAACAAAAAAAAAGGCCAGTCTGACTTCAGTAGACCTGTCAGCACTGTGAGAGGACAGAGGTATTTCCAGTTCTCTCCAAAGGCTGTCTGGTAAATCAGTACTCGATATCCCGGCTCTCACTGAGAACGTTTAGCTATAAAAAACATCTCTTGTGAGCTTTTGTTAACTGAACTCAACATTTCACACCCCACGCCTCGCGCTCGAGCCACATTTAATGCAGACAACTCCCTACTGCCCCCTGTCTGCGCTTCAGAGCACAACAGCAAAGCTTCAAGACACATGACAACAATAGAAAACCAATTACAATGCAAAAAGCGAGCCATTTTTTTCCCCATGTGTGATCTTTATTACACGTCCACTTTAATGTCTTTGCATTTGCTTTTACGAGTCATTTTTAGGAACACACGCTCTCAATATCACTCCAAAACCGGAAAAAAAAGAAAGAAATGACAACAAAAGAATAAATTAACCTCTCAATTCACTGCTATTTGTTCAGAAAAACATAAAAAATCATTTCCATCTCAGAACACGCAACAAATAAAGCACACCCAACAAAGAGATCTGTCAGTTTGGAAAGCGTACGCACAACAAAAAACAAGCATGGAAATGAATCAGACCGAATTACAGGAGCAAGCACGCGCTACGTTGGGCGCCAGAATGTGTTCCAAAGCAATCCGACAGACGCTTGGCACTCCATACTCGGAGTTCCTCCTGCGGGGAATTATCTTCCTGATAGGGCGGTACTCCGGAACTTGATTAGCTGGAGAAGCCGGCTGATGGCCTGACTGAAAGCAAATGGACGTGGGAGCACTACAGAGAGATAATCAGGCGTGGAGTTGGAAGTCAGAGAAGTGAGAATATTTTTTGTGTATTTTTACATTTTCCCAGGGGAGACAGACGGAGGTAAGACACGAGACGACACGACATGTTGACAGACAGACAGCATTCTCAAATGCACTGTTCAAAATTGTCCAAGTCAAGCGAACCGACAGACAAAAAGCCAGAAGGGACGACTGAGATGGCTCTGCTACACATTACAGATGGGTTTCCTACAGCGAGATAAGGCCTAAATGCGTTTTTGTGTGTTGAAATTGGCTAAATCTGAGCGCGGGAACCCATTGCTATCCGCAGTACAATCGGACACGAGTTCTGTTTACCTGAAAATACTGCGAGAAGGTATATCAAGCGAATATGTCGAGGACTAACCCGATCTCTGCATATCTGTTCCCAAACTGCATTTAAATACGGCTGAAACCTGCATATAATATGACAAAGTATAAATGCACATTCTGCGGCTTGTTACTACGCCAGACAAGTTAAAAATGGTACAAATAACAAAAAATGCGGTGCGGATTATCCACAGCTAGCTTATTAAGAAGCAGCTTTATTTATCAACAGAAGATACGGTGGATAATGATTGTAAACGTCAGCTCTCGATTTGAGCTTGACCGATGAAAGAGCCAGCCGAGGACCCGACCGATGCGGGATCGCGGACGTCTTCTTCTGTCAGCGAAGCGTCAGGAGCCATTCTGAAAGAAAGAGATTTGTAAATGCCGCGTCTGTTACGGCACTGACAGCTTTCGCAGGCCAAGCCTGGTGATTGACATTCATAGAAAAAGAATAATAAATAAAAAAAACAACACGCGGTCGGCGAGCGTAGGCAGAACCGTCCACAGCGGAGATAAAGAAATAAAAGAACTACGTGAGCTCAAACGACAATGACACGGATTCAAGCGTAGCTCCCAAGGCCTTAGGAATAGAAAACAAATAAAATGGAAAAAACAAAGCGTCGTGTATTGCACAGAGTCCCACAGTTTTGTATAGATCCAGTTGTGTGTGTAGTTTTTTGGGATATTTACATACAGTACGAACTCCAGGGACGAACGGATGAATGGGAAACTGTCAGCAGTTCCAGCCAAAGACAAAAGGAGGAAAAAACAGCTTTAAAAATACAACGGTCGGCACTGCTGGAATAAAAAGATGTTCACCGATTAGCGCTCTGCTTGATAAAATCTCTGAAAAGAAAAGAAAAGAAAAGTAAAAACGCACACGGACATTCTTATCGCAGCGCCCGGGCCGGCTACCAAATCTGACTTTGGCTGGAACGTTCTCATCCTCGAGTCTTTATTTCCTATTTCGCAAGCGTTTAGTTAGCGCCTTTGTGTTGATTCAGATACACTGAGTCTGGATAAACCATCTCCAAAAGAGTCCTCTGCTCGTCCAGCTGTGGTTCTCTGCTTTAGCGCGGGCTCCAAGGGTCCACACGGAGAGCCCGGTTCTGGTGCGACGCGGTTCTAGCACAGCTTGAGCTTGTAGGCGGAGATCTCCATTGGCTCCAGATTGATGGAGGAGTCGTTAGAGAGCGGAGGCTGAGAGTGCATCAGAGACAGAGACATGGGCTGCAGGAGCTGAAGATCTAGCCCACGGAACAGCCCAGAAATGGAGAGCTGGGAAGACAGATCAGAGACTCTGATTCAGAATGACTAAAAATAGACTTTATCAGACCTACATGCATCCACACGGTTTAGGCCTGTTCAAATGAAGTGAAACGTGACTACAACACAAAAGCTTCAAATGCTCACTTCATAGAAATATGAGGAATACTTTTAATAAAGGTAATTATATATTGTATGCATATATATTGTGTGTGTGATAAAGAGTGAAATATAAAAAAACTTAAATAGTATATAATTGGGTAATCATAGGTATTGTTCACAGTTTATTAAGGATTTATTTTATTTTAATTTCTTTAACGTGTATATGTATATATATAAAAATATGGATCTTTATTGTTAATGGGTAAATATATGGATATACTTCTACGCGTTTGATTGTATGATATGTATATGTAGAAATTATATGCATCATTATTTTGTCCTTTTTTTGTTGTTATTGGTGACATTGGCTGGGGGATTGTTCCATTAAATGTCAAAAGCTTTAAATAAAATAGTTCTATTATATAGACAAAGGCACATAAAATGAATAGAAATTAAATTATTTATAAAAAATATTTTCTAAAAATGAAAAGAAAAGAAAAGCAAAATTCACAGTATTAATAAAAATAATAATAATATATAAATAACGCTAAAACAACATTTTAACACTATACATATTTTACAAATTAATAAATATTAGTCCTGTCAAACAATGAATCATATCCAAAATAAAGTTTTTTTCACTCATAATATGTTTATACTGTGTATATTTATTATGTATGTATTGTATATATAAATACATATACAGTATATATTTTTAATATTTGCACATTTACATTAATATCATTGATTTTTTTATATAATACATATTTTAAATGTTTAAAAATATTTTTCTTGTATTTAGATGTCCATAATAAATTAAACAGTATACACACAAATCAGCAAAAAACTATTAGATTAAAAAATATATTTATATATATATTGTATTTCACAATTAATCATGTGATAGTATATATACACACACATAAATTAAACAAATAATACGTTCATAATACTTCTTTCCACCAACACATTTTTCAAGACACTGACCTGGCCCTGTGTGGTGGTGCAGTTGAAACCAGGGTTCTGGGCCTCCAGACCACAATCCAGGCCCAGCCGATGGAGGAGCAGAGCCGTGAAGGGAGATGGAGAATGAGCGTCCTGCTGGGGGGAAAAATGATTCCAAATAAATTCCAGTGAAAATAAATCCCCTCATACACCCAATAAACCCACAAGATCTCAAACACTTAAAATATGAAAGGTTTTTGTTTTTTCCCCATTTACGAACTCAAAGTCCTCATCAGTTTCACAGCCGGTGAAATCGATACGGACACACAATTTTTCCCAGGGCTATCATTTACCGGGTTCTGGATGCTCCTGAGGTTCAGCAGGTGGAAGTCGCAGGGCAGGGTGCCAGCCAATGGTGCGAAGGTACGCATGGGCGGCACGCCGTGTTTCCTGGGCAACACGGGCAGTGCCAGCACCTCATGGTTCAGGATGGTGGAGGTCATGTGACCAAGCAGCGATGGAAAGCTGACTGGTCTGCTGTCCACCGGCTGGAAGATACAGACATGTATCAGGTCACTTTTTAGGGTCACTGTTGAGGTGAGCTCAACGTAGATTCTACCTCTAGATGCTACTGATCTACAGCCCGTTACCATGTGAAAGGTTTGGGGCCACGGCAGCACAGGTAGAGATAGCGGACAGGAAACGACCTTTGGCCTTTTAATCTAGGTGGAAACCTGTCGCTTGTTGCTATGGTAACAAGCTGAACTAGGGCTCCACAAAACTGCTACGGCTACTCTCCACCACTGCAATAACGTTACCTCTTCCTGGCCATCTCCTAAAATACCAGCAATGATTTTGTTTATCATGTTGGAGACTCTGGCATAAGAGCCAGCAGGCTGTGTGCATGAGGAGAGAAAGACAGGATGATAAGTGATGGACAGACAGGAATTAAAAAAGGTTGTGAACTGTATAAGAGGTGTACGATGAACAAGAATGGGGAAAAAAAGACACTTTGTTAATATATGTTCATATCGGAAACAAAAACTTTTATTTTGGATGCAATTTATCACGATTAATTATTTGGTTTGACTAAATAATATATATATATATATATACACAATTGTTTTATTAATATAGACTTAATATTACATTAGTTATACATAATATATAGTGTGCAATATAGGACACTGTATTATTTATAATCTTTCAGGAGACAGCATGATTAAAATAAAAATATATATTATTTAAATCAGTCTGAAGCCTATTGTCTATTATTACACACTTGCCAGCTTTTAGACTAGCTGGAGTGAGAGTGATACTGTCCCTAGAGCCTTCACAAGACTCTCATGAGTAACAGTAGAGAGCCCCCTACAGCACGCTGGGTGAAATGAGCATTTACATACCGCTCCTGCTGCTACAGGACACCTATATTTTGGTATGCATAACAGAATCCCTCATGTGAAGCTGAAATTGCAGGCTCCAATCAGATTAATCAACTGCTATGATTCTCAGTCAGAGTATGCAGATTTTTATCAGTCAGCCAGGAAATAAAATTGTATTCAAATCGTAGCAGACTGCACTTCGGAGAAAATGCTAGTCATGGGTTCTCTCATCTAATATTTGAAATATTTTTGAATGCATCCGGTAGCATGCAAATTATGTTCTGCTTAAAGTTTCTACTTTTATTATTATTATTATTCTGATTTGGGGGAAATAAATAAGATGTACCCCACCCACACTTATTTTATAATAATAATAATAATAATAATAATTAGGAATTACAATTAAGAATAAATATTTTATTGCGTTTAACTGAATTTAATAATTTCTACTTTTATTTTAATTTTTTATTATTATTATTATTATTATTATCATATAGGGGGAAGTAAATAAGATGTACCCTACCCACAAGTATTTTAATAATAATAATAATAATTAATAACAATAATTTAGTATAATTATTTTATCAAGTTTAACTGTACTGAAAAGTTTAATTTAATTCAATTTGTATAACAGACGTGTAATAATTTCCATACTGTTACGCAATCTGACATGTAAAGCATCTTTAAGAAAGCAGTTCAGAGAAATGCACTCATCTCAAGTCTGAAGAACATAGTCTTAAAATAAATTTAGAGTCGTATGTGAACTATGTTCTGCTTTAAGTGTGCACTTTTATTATTATTATTATTATTATTATTATTATTATTACTACTACTACATGAGACTTGTAGTTTAATCCCAAAATGATTTTATTATAAAATAATTATTTAATTGTAATTGTTTTTTGTTGTTTTAGTCATATAATAGTAGTGTATTTATTATTATTATTATTATTATTATTATTATATCACATTAGAGAAAGAAATCGAACATATCTTTTAATTTAAATATTGAATTGAATGTATGTGATTGTGAGATTTATTAAGTAAGCAGTTTTCAGAATAAGCATTTACATGTGAAACGGTTGTTTTTTTGTTTTGTTATTTTATTTTATTGTACAATCTGAAACTAATTCTTACAATATATGTACTTTTTTTAGGCCCTCAGTAGCAAGTGACCTCTGCTCAGGGTTAGGTCTGTTCATTTGTAGTTGAATTATTATTAATACAGATGTGTTATAATAAAATGTTTCAATTTAATTTGAATTTGCATGTACCTGTTTGACGTCTCTTCCCTTCTAAGTAGTCAGATTAAGCGCGTACTAATCAAAAGTCTGAGTTTGACTGGTTTAGTTCACGCCCACCTTTCCACTGCCGCTCCTCCTCTCCAGCAGAAGACGGAAGCGATTGGCCGTTCGTTTGTTGTCCTTCAGGCCCTGCCCCAGACCCCTGTTATCGTCTTGCATCAGTCTGCGGTCCAGGATCACCTCCAGCTGACCTGCAGAGAATGAAAAGAGTGTACGAGGGAAGGATGAAGAGGGAGAAGACAGTAATAGCACCGAGCGAGGCAAAGCATTAGGCGGTGCACTCACTTCATCTTCATTATTGAATACATTGCATCAAATCAATACAGAAGCGGAGCACAGTGTCCCACTGTTAGTGTTTTCCTCCTCTCAGTCCCTGATTCATGTTTCATCCTGCTAAGAATCTCATTGCTATAGCCCTAAAAAGTACCGGTGCTCTGGTATCAAGTCGATACTGAAATAAAAACAGTATAACGAGGTGAGTTTTTCTCTGTATTGTCAGCTCAATTCGGTACACAGGTGAAAAAAGTTTGATTCCCACTACGCTCATGAATGTGAATTTAGACACGCTTGTTTTCTCTTAGTAACCTTCCTGAAGCATCTAGTCACATAACAATACGACAAGCCAATTAGTCAATGCAGTTAAAGTATGTGTAAATAATAATAAAATAGTGGGTTTAATGTAGTGCTGTCAAATGATTAATCGCGATTAATCGCATCCAAAATAAAAGTTTTTCTTTACATAATATATGTGTTG
>JAUYWG010000066.1:4362980-4373931 GCA_034779775.1 Enteromius afrohamiltoni | reverse complement strand
AAGAACACATCCTAGATCTGAATGAAAGAAATATTCTTCTTAAATACTTTGTTCTTCACAGTTGAATGTGCTGACAAAAAAAAAAATCACATAAAAATTATCAATGGAAATCAAATTTATTAACCCATGGAGGTCTGAAATTGGAGTGGCACTCAAAATTGAAGTGGACAAAAAACACTACCGGCTGATCCAGCTTTGATGTAATGTCCTTAAAACAAGTCAAAATGAGGCTCAGCAGTGTGTGTGGCCTCCATGTGCCTGTATGACCTCCCTACAACACCTGGGCGTGCTCCTGATGAGGTGGTGAATCGTCTCCTGAGGGATCTCCTCCCAGACCTGGACTAAAGCATCCGCCAACTGGACAGTCTTTGGTGCAACGTGGCGTTGGTGGATGGAGCGAGACATGATGTCCCAGATGTGCTCAATTGGATTCAGGTCTGGGGAACGTGCGGGCCAGTCCATAGCATCGATGCCTTCATCTTGCAGGAACTGCAGGTCCTGCATTGTCTTGCAGTAGGAGGAACTGCACCAGCATATGGGCTCACAAGCGGTCTGAGGACCTCATCTCTGTACCTTATGGCAGTCAGGCTACCTCTGACGAGCCCATGGAGGATGGGTCAACCGGTCTGTCACATGTTCTCAGTGCAAACCTGCTTTCATCTGTGAAGAGCACAGGGCACCAGTGGTGAATTTGCCAATCTTCGTGTTCTCTGGCAAATGCCAAACGCCCTCCACAGTGTTGGTCTGTGGTCACCACCTGCAGAACCACTCCTTTATTGGGGGTGTCTTGTTAATTGCCTATAATTCCCACCCGTTGTCTCTTCCATTTGCACAACAGCATGTGAGATTGATTGTCAATCAGTGGGCAGTTTGATTTCACTGCCATTCACTTCATTTTTTTTTTGAGCAGTGTATATAATAAACATACACAGTTCACACACATACATTACGTACACAAAACTTTCACTTTGGATACAACAATCATGATTAATCCTCCATCTGCACTAATCAATATTTTGATTACTAATCAAACTTCTTGTTTTTCAGAACACAGGTTTTGTCTTGAAACTCATTTATCTAAACCCGTTTTTGAGTAAATATTGCCCAAATTATTGAGAAATAACACATTTTTCACTCAAAAACTCAAAAGGTCATTCAATTGAAAGAGGCAGTTCCTAAAATGAATACAAAACCTGTACTAATTGAAAGGAAACAAGTTGTCAAAAAGCTTTGGTGATAACACGGCATAATGAGGGATTTACAAGCGATTTTTAAAGAGAGTTAAACTGTTCCTTACCGTCTCTAAGAAAGGCTCCGTCTGGTAGAAGCGATAAATGTCTTTATTCTTTATTACCAGGAAGTGTGCGGCGTTAATGATCACTCGTTTCAGGCCGACCAGAGAGCGCAATAGCCTGAGGGGAGGAGAAACTAATCAAGAACCGCTTGCAAATCGAAAGTCGTCAATCCCAAACTCTAAAAATGCTAAAAATGGTCCATTAAAGATGATATTTCAGTAATAACACTTCCTTCGATCTGCAAATCAAATCTGCACGCTTTCATTCAGAGACCTGTTTCCGTAGTCGATGACGACAGCCTCTTTGGCGGTGCCCGTGATGGCATCGTGGTGCTGGAACAGCCCTATGTTGCGCCTGGCATCGGTCAGGAGGGAGTAATCCGAAACGGGATAACGTTCTTCCAGTCCGGCTCGCCGCGCTTGAGCCACCGCCAGGCTGTAAAGAATCTCTGCCCCTCTACAGCAAACACAAAGTCAGGTTCATGATGCTGAACGAACAGAGTCTCCACAAACTGAGAAAGCAATGATAATAGAATTAAAGACTAAGTAATGACAGTAATTAGGCAATGCCTTGTGCTTAATTCAGGAGAAAAACTTGTCACCCACGTGGAGAATAACTATTTTAATTATTCCCCAGTAATGCCGCCGAGAACAGGCCTTTATTCGAAGCATAATTGAATCTCTGGCAAATAAAACCAGACACTTTCCAAAGTCGCTAAAATAATGGATGAAATTCAGATACCTCGACATCAGTTAGTCACTGCACATTTAAATGTGCTGCCAATTCAAAATTAAAAAGCTTCCACAAAACCTTGTTAGCATACTTCTGACTGAAAGCTACTTGTGGATTTTTTTAACAATGTGTTCAATGACAAAAATTCAATAACAAAAATAGTCTTTCATCCCAGATTCATTCACAGAGACATTTTTAAATGAAACATTCGTAGATGATTAACATTTACAAATTAAAACGATATTTTAATAAAATCCAATAAGGGTAAATCATTTATAGTTATTTGTAATTTGTTGTAGCAATAAATGTCTGGTATTAAAATTCTAGAATGTTTTATATAAAATGTCAAATAATTATTAATTAATGTATACATTATTTTATACAAAAAATAAATGTATTCAAAGAATAAATCAAATAAAATTATAAAAAAAAAAAACTACTAATGCTACTTTTAAAATGCTTTTTTATGCATTACTGTATTTTAATGTACAGTTATGACGAATGGAGATAAATATATGCTAAAGACATGTAAGAAATTTAATCTACATGTAAAATAGGTAAATAAACAATTAAATATAATAAGCCCATATTAAAATCAAAATAATAATAATAATAATGATACTGTTGCAATATGCATTTGAACAGATTGTGAAAATATTATTGGACATATATTGGATGTTTCACTATGTTCCAGTTACCATTTTTAAAGTTCATTTAGAAGTACTGTATCAGAAACAAGTGATAGAAATGGCAAATAAAAAGAATAATTCTTTGCTCGCTTAACTGGTTTTTGTCTTCAGCATCAAAGGTTTAATGCAAATAATGGGAGATGGAAACGTATGTGTTGACGGCATAATCTAACTAACCAGCAGAGCGATCTTTTTCCGCGGCATCTGAAATATTAGTCATTTTGAAAAGCACGAGCAAAGTCATCAAAGAACTGTTACACGGCTGCGTTCTTGAACAGCAGGCACCCGCAGAAACAACAACTACTTTGTCTATTTATTCTGAGGCACAAATCATTTATTATATTTCAGTGGCTTTTCTTGGTGATATTTAGTGCCAGTTTATCAGGAAACGATGATGCTTATTATTCATAAATGTTTTATGCAACATTCCAATTTTGCATCCAATCCAACTTTGGATGGAAACCCAGCTACTGACTAACCGTAGGTGAGACTCTAACACGCGGTTCAGGTTTTTGTAGAAGGGACGTGAGGTGTAGTATCCGCTCCAGTAATGGTCCTCTCTGTCGGCATAAGCGAAGAAGTCTCCGCTCAGCACAGGGTAGTCGGGTGGTCTCGTCCCCGGGGGGACTCCATTAGCCTTGTACACCGCATTAAAGTAATCTGTCAGCGTTGCAAACTGGGCCTGAAAACACAGAGATTTACTTTCAGGGCAATTCAATGTCATTTCACATTTTCCGAAATCCAAAACATCTGTGCTCTTTTCTTCCCTCACAAACAAGTTCAATTATTCATTCGGATTATTCCTAGTTGCACATCGAAAGCTGAGCTGAAGGAGAATGAAGGTTTCTTTAAAGACCTAACTAGAACTCTTTCCGACAAACCTACAGACCGTTAATGTGGTTTTCTACTGATTTCTACAGATTAGAGCCTCTATGTTTAACAGTAAACATACCTTTACGTGCATTTCTGGGTGAGAGTTCATGTAATCGAAGAGTTTCTGGTAGTTGAAGTACTGCTGGTCCCACTCTAATGCTTTGTCGTAGCGGAAGTCATCCCCAAGAGGAACCAGCAACACTTTGCTCCGAAACAGCTTGGATTTTTTACGGTATTGATCAAGCAGAACTCCAGCTCTGAAACAGAAAATGACAAATATGAAGTGAATCCACTGGATTGGTTTTTATTAAGTCTAGCAATTGATTAAAAACAAGTTAAGCATTGAATAGAAAAAAAGTGGTGTGTGTGTGTGTGTGTGTATATATATATATATATATATATATACACTGTATATAAAAATAATAATTTTACTGTCTGTTTTATCAAAACACACAGTGAAAACATTTATAATTTAAAAGAAAAATAATAAATGATCTGAAGGATTTACATTTTAAAAGTAGTTATTTTTAATCAATTAATTTAATTTAATTTTTATTTCACAATACTGCTGTTTTTTTTTCAACATTTTGCAATTAACACTTTTTTTAATTACTATTTATTTATTTTAATTGTACATCAATTAACATACATTTCTATTCATATCTTAGTTAGATAAATTACACTTAAACGCCCTAGTTTTCATCCTAGCAGATTAATGTGAAGTCATACCAAATGTAAGGAAACACGTTTGAACATTTAGAAGGAAATGACTCATGAAGCTAAAAACGTACCCATAAAACCCTCTGCCTATTCCAGTAAACCTGAAAGACCTCTGAAGTGTAATGACAGGTGCAAACTAATAGCTACAAGCTTTTTAATATCCAGGTTTTCTTCAGCGGAGTGAGAGCGGTGGATTTGGGTTTGAGCCCAGTTCAAGCGCAACCCATATAAATACAGCTGGTGCCAGCTGGGTGATGGACAAATGAATTTTGTTGGCTGACACAGGAAATTAACCTACATTCATTCTTTGGCTAAACTCCCCCGAATCAAATGAACTCCCTGGTTTCATAACAATCAGCCCTACGATCTCACCTCTCGGCCACATTGGCGTCTGTGATGGCTCGGGGCGGCACCTTCCACGGACAGTTGACTCGACTGCCCGGCAGCCTCTTGAAATCAAACTGGCAGCAGATCTTAGGGTCAGGGCCGCACGTGTGAGGAACGTCGTAGCTGTAAAATGGCATCATGTGGCAGAACATGTCTGTGCCCGATTCGAGATCTGAAAATAAAGAAATGAAATAAATCAACTTTGATGCGTAGGTCTCCAAGCCACTGAGATGGTTTGGCAAGACTCAAGACCTAATGAAGGTTTCGGAAAACACAAACCCTTGGCAAAAGCTTTGCCAAGGGTTTGTGTTTTCCGAAACCTTCATTAGACATCTAAAGCCTTTCCAACATGTAATTGATGATTGCAAATGCTATATTCTGGTCTATTATAGTTAATAACAAGAATTGTACATTTTCTTAAGAACTATGAGTGGTCCTTGCACATGCAAAACAATTTATTTATTTATTGACTGGTTGTGAAAATATGTAGCTTATTGGCATAAGTCAAAAGTATACACCCTCCAAAGTATGATCATCTTAATATGGTTCAATGAGACTCTAGGGAATCCTTTTATCATTTTTGTTAATGCAATCAATAACATATATATTTGTTTTTCTTTTTTTTTTTTAATGCATTTCGTTCTTTTCTTTTAACTCATTCATTGAAATAAATACAAATATTAGATTAAAGTACTTAAATAACTGGAATAAAAATATATTTAAAATATCAGACTAAAAAGGTAACCTTAAAAATGTACAACAAAAAAGAAATGTTGCTTTGGCAACTAACTAAAATAAGCTGAAATACTAAAACTAAATAAAAATATTAAAAAGTTAAATATATTTAGAAAAATAAACCAACAATTGAAAAAAAAGAAAAAAAAAACTATTTTAAAGTGAACTACAAATTTAAATATAAATGAAGCCAAGCAGAAATATAAAACATAAAAAAAATAAAAAAATTTATCTCAATAACAATGCTTTAAAATATAACAAATATATTTCAATGTCAGTGCATGTTTTTGTTTTGGTAGTCATTTACCCCAGGCCTGTCTCCACATGAATTCAAGGCTCCGTGTGGCAGAAAAGTGCTTCTTGATGGAGTAATGGACCCTCTGGATCAGCATGCTGCTTATGTTTGCCCGTTTCAGTAGGTAAGGCATCGTGGCGCTGTGCCCGAACGGATCAACGGCCCAGCCTGAGCGAGGCGTCACACCTGCAGTAACACGCTGATTAAATATTCCAAACCAATCCCAAAGAGCCATTTTTAATATTATACTCACATCTGGAGCAAATATGCTAATTGCTAAGCCACACACCATCCATTAAAGTATCTTACCCAGATTTTTCTCTAGCCACTGATGGCCTTCAATCAGCTGATCGATCATGGCGAAATAGTGAGCGGTGGCCTCGTCCGTCATGACCCAGCCTCCCGTCACCATCTCAAGCTGTCCGTTAAGGATCAGCCTGAAAGAAAAAAGGATTTAGAAAGGATTCTTCAAATTTAAAGCACTGATCGCAAGACGAGGTGAGGAAATCCACGACATTAGATCAGGGATATAAGGAGCATCTAGACTAATTAACCTTCAGTGGATTACTGAGTTAAGAAGATGAACCGATCAAGAGTGGGCATGAGGGACCGAATCTAAACACTAAAGACAGAATGAGGGCACTTAAAGGCACAATATAATAAGATATCCAAAAACCACTTGCACAGTGTTACATATTTCATGCATTTGTATGCTTACCACATCTCAAAAGTTCTGTAAGATTTGTAAATGTAAAGACATTTCAGATTTGAATAATGAACCGCCCCTGTTCATTGTCGCCAATCAATCCGCGCTATCCAACACACGTGGACAAATTCAAAAGTGGTAGTTAATTATTGTGCATTTCAATGGAATATTAAGCTGAATGTTCTTCAGAAAAAAGATTTGTGTCGCATGGACTATATTTCACAAGGTCCTTAGTAGGTGTGTGACAAACGTTCACGTTTTTACATTTAATCTGTGAATTAGAATAATAACACATTTAGGCTGTTACCAAGTAGGGTTGGGTCGATAGACAACGATCGTCCATCGCCGATAGCCATCACGATGCTAAGCAGGTGTTCTGCCGATTTAACAACGAAAAATGCTACCTGTCAAATTATGTTTTATTAATGTCTACACATACCTCAACCCTCATTTCAAACCCTCGCACGCGCTCGATGTGTCATCCGCGAGCAATTCAAGCACTCGCGCACGATCCTCTCTCACCTCGTGGTCGTGGGGCGGGGCTTGGTGTTTTAGTTACAACTAAACACGCCCCCAACCGCCACCTACGACGACGATATCATCGTCCATCGCGATGTTTCACCTTAGACACCGCACGATGCCAAATTGGTCGACAACGCCCATTTTCTTTCATTCAAGAAAATGAAATCGGTAGCAACTAAATTCCAAAGCAGAAAAAATGCTGAAGATTCTTCTGAAGTAGTGTTTAGATGCGTTTAATCACTGTCTACATGCATAAATAATGTTTTGATTTAATAAACATTAAACACTAAAAATTATTTAAAGGCAGGGTAAGAGAAAGATTTGTCACGCCGCTCGCGGCCAGTGTAGACATTAGTTCTGTTTTGTTTCACAGAACTAATCGTTGCTTGGTTGTGTAAGCTACGTATGTGTGGGGCGGAGCTATCAAAATAGGGGCGATACCCTTTTGGGTAAAAACAAAAAAAACAAAAACAGCCAATATGGTATTTAAAATGTAAGTCTCTCAGTTGATCCATGTATATCAATATAACATTTGTAACCATGGTCATTTTGGGAGTAAAAAAACAGCACTCTTTGTGTGATATTGATGATTTAAACGCATTTGTCCCTGTGTCTCGATTGTGGGATCATTCCAAAGGTCCAATGAATCGTGCAGCATTCTAAATGCGCTCTAGTCTAGACTTCACATGATGTATGCCTGCGTTCCGTAGGGGTGTTTTGAAAGGTTTTTGCAAAATACTCATAATTTCAAATCGCACATTGTTAAAGCAACAATTCCAACATTGGCGATATATATCGCACAGCCTTTCTGAACGATTCAGTTACGCTGTTGTCTGGAGAATCTCGGATTTCGTCAAATATAATTTCATTTGCGTACAAAGGTCTCACGGGTTTGGAACAATATGAGGGAAATTAATTAATAACCAGGCTTATTTGGGTCACTATTGACTGCCACAGTATTTGGTGACCCAAAATATCTTGTGTTAAGCAGAACAAAGAAGTTCATACAGGTTTGGAACTACTACATAAATGGTGAACTATTCTTTTAACAATGAAACGTTCCTCACTTGCGCATCGCCTCTTGCTTATGCACATCCGCGCTTTCCCACCACTTAGCGAAGAATGAGATTTCCGACCAAATGAATTTCCGCCGAGGATCTTCGGCCATTTTCACCACCATGTTGTTGAAGATATGCTGGGTTTGGTCATTGTAGTACTTGTCAAAAGTTTTGATCCATCCTGTCACAAAAACAAGCGCAGTTAAAACCATCTGAGGACGGCAAACACATCTGATCCAGTTCCGCCACCACAGAATGAAGGCTCTTCTAATAAAACACTGAAAAGTTTAAATGCAGCACAGCCGTTTGGCCAGACTTAGTTCCCTGAAGAACAACCTGTTCAAAATAACGCCGTCTGTTCATTATTCAGAGGCACTGAATCTTTGTGTCAGCGCAGCAACAACAGATCCGTGCTGACCCTTAGAATGACAGAAAGACATTTCGAGTCGCGGTAGGCTGATTGAAACACATAGGGAACATGTTCAGGATCACGCGATCTGCATTACATGCGCAGTACCACAAAGACCAGTGACACGGTGCTGACCCCAATAAAACAACAGGGAATCGGGTCACTGACTTTAAAGTATTAGATTCTCCGTTCTTTCAGAACGCTGTGAAAAGTGCCAGCTGCGGGGGCTGATCTGGAAACCTATCTGTCCTGTGGCTAATGCTGAAACTCATTGTGTTTCTCTTAAGGTGCTTCACAAATTGTGCCAACGCTGCAAAACCCAAGCCCAGTAACTGACCCACTTTACCTGCACGACTCTTAC
The DNA here is from genome assembly GCA_034779775.1 of Enteromius afrohamiltoni. NCBI lineage: Eukaryota > Metazoa > Chordata > Actinopteri > Cypriniformes > Cyprinidae > Enteromius > Enteromius afrohamiltoni. The sequence continues at coordinate 4,365,149 of JAUYWG010000066.1, read as the reverse complement.
GGATACGCGCTGCTAGGTGCTAGGCTGAGGATGCTGCATCAACAAACTAAAGCTAAATGAAAGATGTTACATCTGCTTAAGGACAAAGGGACAAACGTTCTAGCGGAGACTGAAACTTTTCCACATTTTTAAGTTGCTTACTGAATTGACTCCAAGCTAAGCTTCGAAAAAGAGATCACAAAATTTGAATATTTAGTATAATAAATTGATCAAAAGGGATCAGTAAAGGCCGTTCAGAACTAGTATACAGTTTCTTTTAGGAAATGGATACTTTTAAGTAAGAAGAAATACGATAAATCGATCCAAAATGATGTTCTTTAACCTTTTCTATCCATGAGTGCATCCTAAAGAAATCATGATTTTCACAAAAATATGAAGCAGCACAACTGCATTCAGCGTTTATAACAACAAGAAATGTTCGGTGAACATAAGAATCATTCATTGATATTAAATACAAATCAAAGGAGTGGTTTAAAATAATGTGTTATTAATTAATACTATTATTTTAATTAACAGTGTACTTACTAATAATGAATATCTATATAAATGTATATATAGAGAGAGAGATATTATTTAACTTAGATATATTGTTTATACTATATAAAACATGAAATTTTGATTTATACATTTAATTAGCCAATTTATTATAAATATCTAAATGGCATTTTGATGTTGATAACGTTATTTCCTATTGGGGCTTCAATGAAGGGAATATGCTCTTGTGAGGAAGAGACTGAACAGCTGCTGCTGTTAGAGTTTTTTAATCAAGAGTTACGCAAGCTGTTCAAAGTCTTCATACCTCAGCCTCTGAAAGTGAAGTCCTCAATCTTCAAAACAAGTCAAAAGGTGACTAACAGGAATTAGTGTAAAGATCCACACAACTCGTGTACTTCTGAAGCTATACAATAGTTTAATACAAGAACCAGCCTGAAATGCAATGAAAATCATCTCCAAGAAGCTGCAAACTGGAGATCTAGGGCAGGTTTTAACATTATCGGTGAATATTTTATGATAGTTTTATGGTGGTTTTGTGTTTTGTCAGTTCCGGTTACATGACTAATTGAAAGGACAAAACACAACTTTAATAACTTGAAACACTTGAGACCGAAGGTGTAATGCATTATGCATGTGGTGTGAAATCCGATAGCAGGACATCTACTCGACATACAAGCACAGCTGTGTTTATACAAATATTCTGGGTTGAAGTGAACCGTTCCCAACCCTGAAAAAGTAACAGATTGTAAATGAAGTTTCAAGTCTTACCTGGATCGTTGTGCGAATGAGGGACCACAAACACTTGCAGGGGCTCGTCGTCCCACTCGTTGGGCTCATAGGTGATCTCAAAGCCTTGCTTCCAAACACCTCCATCCACGTTATCGAAGCTCAGCAAGGAGTATACATCCAGCATCTGTGACCAAATGAACAACTCACAGTCTGTCATGAATGCTATCACACGGATTCATCTGGATCCATCTTGATTCACTTCCCAATTCCCTAATACATTCACAAAAACCTCCACTTGGAGACAAGAATACGTGATAAAGACGTTACATTCTGCGATTTTCCACAGAACTAGGCATGTTGTGAACTTCTCGATAAATACAGAGTCTCATGGCAATTTGTTGTAACTGACAGGTGACACAGGACCTGTGTTTAGTGTAGGCGTGACAGCCTGAAGCATAACAGCGCACCCAATGGAGACTTAAAGCGCCTGTTCACAACTTGTCAGGTTTTGGATTTGTAAAATAATATTAAAGTTTCCTAGAGAAATTCATACTATGGTATACTATATTACAGACAAACACCATTAAGTAAAAAAAAAAAAAAAAAAAGTAGTATTGATTTAGAGGTAGTGCTCTTAAATGGTTCAATCTGTAACATAGTATCGATATCCCCTTAAGTGAGGGCTAGATGATGGCAAATGTAATTTGAATCTGATCTAAAAAGAAGCAGAAACAATTAAGCATCCAATAGCAGCAGATAAAATCCAAAATGGCCAATTTAAAAATAATTTATTAAAATAACAAAAAAAAAGGTTTATAAATATTGTGCATTACTATTGTGCAATTAAAATTAAAATTAAAATTAAATTAAATTAAATTAAAAATTAAATTAAAAATTAAATTAAATTAAATTAAATTAAATTAAATTAAATTAAATTAAATTAAA
>JAUYWG010000066.1:4345639-4356924 GCA_034779775.1 Enteromius afrohamiltoni | reverse complement strand
AGATAGATAGATAGATAGATAGATAGATAGATAGATAGATAGATAGATAGATAGATAGATAGATAGATAGATGCAAATAAATAACAAGCGAGGAAAGTGGTTAGTATATACAACTACAGCAGCCTGAAAGTCCTGAAGACCTCAACATGACTTTCCAGAAATATGCCTGAAACAATGGCCTCTTCTTGTGTGGGTTATCATCAGCACTGATATCAGAGCCTTTAAGCACATAGTTTATCATTAAACCCACTGATATCCACCGCCACCTTAGCCCTATATCTGCACTCGAAGACAAGTTAGTGGTTTATCCGATCTGTCCACCTCTAACTGACATTCCCGCTCAAGATCAGTCGTATATAAGAGTTTATCAGCTAGATCCGCAGGTACGATCGCGCACTATGTGCGTGCAGCATGTAAATACATTGGCTTGGGTCTATTCTTCAATACAAGCGCGCGATCAAGCTACAGAAAGCACCTTTCCGACGTTAAAAATCATTATTCTGCACTTCTAGCGCGTGCGGTAACGGCTGACCTGTTAGTGGCGTGGATTTTAAACGAGAAAGCAGTCACGGGACATCAAATATTTACCCGTTATTTCCTCCTGAAAGACGTCTGTGATCCTATGCGAGAGCTTGAGAATGGAGCAGAGCATTGTGGGAAGTGAAGTTTTCTGAGGGCTGAGGCGCACTGGCCTCTGATTGGTTAGATTACTGCTGGGGTTTAGCGCGTGTCAACAAATCTCAACAAATTTTGAATCAATACAGACCGGGGCTAGTTGTCACACTTATATAACATTAAAATTTAATTAATTAAATTACAATTAAAAAAGTGAATTAGCTGTGATAGATATATATGTATAACATTAAAATTAAATGAATTCAATTAGAATTAAAAAGTGAATTATCTGTGATAGATAGATAGATAGATAGATAGATAGATAGATAGATAGATAGATAGATAGATAGATAGATAGATAGATAGATAGATTCCTATGTTGGATGTTGCTGGACTTATAAGGTCAAGACGCGCAAATGAGGCGGAGCTTTGAATCCTGCTGTAATCGAGCAAGTCTGGGCTCATGAATATTAATGACGCAACTAGACGCTCGACCAGTAGGGTTCTGCGGCGTCATCATCGCGTATCAAAACCAGGAAACGCGCAGGCAGAACAGTCGAGAACAGAGTGAAAAAGAAAAAATAGTAGATTTTGAGAGCACTGGGAATGTTTTACGGCGTTTTTTAAAACAAGTAGCAATACTTTAGGTTGCGTTTAAACCCCGAACGATTTTTTAAATCTGATAAACGGAAACGACGCAGTGAAAGGTGAGTCTCATGTTTGTTTACCATGCAACTTCACCATAGTTACTGATATAGCTGTAAGCTAGGCACAGATGTTGTGATGCCTGTATATGATGCTGCACATGATGCAATATGTATTTTGTGTAGTTACACTTTATGTTAAGGCGTCCTTGTTACAGTGCAATTATAAAATGAAGTACTCAGAAATGTTTAAATGTGCACTACTTACTATATGGTTAGGGTTTGGTTTAGGGCTGCTTGCATATAGTTATGCATAATTAATTGTTATAAAATGTGTGTTACAAGGATACCTGAAAATAAAGTTTTACCATGATTTTTTATTGTTTTTCTTCTTTTAAATGCATCTGTTTTGCATATTGAAGTACCAATTATTGTAGTATCCCCAATCATGTTGCAATAAAATATCAGTTCTTTAGTTCAGTTCTATTCTATCCAAATTTAATATGCTTTTATTAATCTGTAGATGTCCCAGGACTCTGCTACGCTGAGGGAGGAAGGAAATAACTATTTCAAAGCTGGTGATGTGCAGCAAGCTCTCATCTCCTACACCAAAGCCCTAAAGATCAGCGACTGTCCATCCGAGAGTGCAGTTCTGTACCGCAACCGAGCAGCATGCTATCTTAAACTTGAAGACCATACCAAAGCAGAAGCAGATGCCACCAAAGGTAAAAATGACATCTGTTGTTTCACATTCATGCCCAACATCATGTTGATTACTCTAACCGAGTCGTGTTTCCCATTCTCAAGCTTTGGATGTGGATCAAGGTGACGTCAAGGCCCGATACCGTCGAGCGCAGGCTCTGCAGAAGCTTGGGCGGTTAGATCAGGCGTTTATGGACGCTCAGAGATGCGCCCAGCTGGAACCCAAAAATAAAGCTTTCCAGGACCTGCTTAGACAGCTAGGAGCACAGATCCAGCAGAAGGTGGGTTATGAGTGGTGCTTGTGAAGGAGTGCATCACTGTTACTATTTATGACCGGAAAATGAAGCCATGTTTGTGTTTATATACAGGCAGCACAGCTCTCATCCACAGACTCACGAGTTCAGCAGATGTTCAAACTCCTTCTGGACAGTTCAGCGTCAATTTCAGAAAGACAGAAGGTGGGAAAGACCTCTTTTAGGGTTATTGGAGTATATAGCATGCATTCTTTGTTCTACATGTTCTCTGTTGCGTTGTAACCAGGCTGCTCAGAACCTGGTGGTGCTTTCTCGGGAGGATGCAGGCGCCGAGCAGATCTTCAGAAACGATGGAGTCAAACTCCTCCAGAATCTTCTTGACTCACAGCAGGAGGATCTGATCCTTTCTGCTCTCAGAACTCTGGTTGGCCTGTGCACTGGACACCAGTCAAGGGTAACTGAGTGACTTCCCCTCACAATAAAGTTTATTATTTTAACCCAAAGGCCATCTTGAGTTATGCACATATTGTTTTATTTGTAGACCATGGCTATTGTGAACGAGGTGGGCATGGACAGGTTGTGCGGCATAATGGGTTCTGCTGCTTCCACCGTGTCTCTTTCAGCATGCCATCTAATCCAGGTGATGTTCGAGGCTCTTACGGAGGGCATGAAGAAAGAGATCAGAGGAAAGGATGAGGCCATACTGCCAGGTGAGACGCCAACCTTCACTTTGAGAGCTCAATTCAGTGGCTTACTTTAAGCGCAGAAATAATTTCCAGCAGAGAATTTCTGTTCTACTTCTTTAAGACTGGGTTACGTCAGTTTAAAGACCAAAATAAGTGCTTATTATAGTTAACCAAAACTACTTACTTGAATTAAAATAAATGATAAATATGTAAAAACTTCTTTTTTTCAGCTAGTTGCCAAGGCATAACTTCACTTGTTGAAAAATTCATACAAAACATTAATACAAACTATATGCGTTTATGTATGTCTATGTAGTTAGTTCAACTAGTTATGCCATGGCAGCTAGTAATTTTAAAGTTTTTTTGTTTATATATATATATATATATATATATATATATATCCACTGCCATTATATTACATATTATTATACAAAATAAATATAAAATAAAAAACAATAAGATACTAAAACTTTAAGTAATATTAAAATTGAAAATATTTTTGTACAAATCTTAATAAAGTAAAATAAAATAACAGTGTATTAAAAGAAATAGTGATATGAGAACACTGAATGCCTATGCAGTCGATTTCCTTGGAAAAAAACAAAACTGAACATTTATTTAAAAAAAAAAAAATAAAATCCACTGCAAATTAACCATTACAAAACACATTAACCAATTAGAATAGTTTTCCAGAATGCCTTGTAATATTTTTCTTCATTTGTATTTCCTTCAGCCGAAAACTAAAACTGTAAATATACAAGTATAATTGTAGGAAAGTGCTGTAATAATACTTGCACAACATCTGCTGATGTTATATTAGCACCTTCTAGACATTTCTATGGCTTTCTTGTTATAACGAAACTGAAACTGCATCAATTTTTGAAATATCTTGTATGTATTGCAGAACCCTCCCGTGAATTGCGTTCCATGTTGCGTCATCTAATTGACATGCTTCCTGCATCCAGTGTGTCTGGAGCCGGACGTGACAGCGCCATCAACCTACTGGTCAAACAGGTGCCACGAAAATCCCTGAAAAACCCAGACAACTCTCTCACCCTGTGGGTCATCGACCAGGGTACGTCTGACAGGCTTTGATCCTGCGTGACACCAGTGATGTAAAAAATCCTGAAAAGGTCATTTGATGCCTTATTTGGTACTTTTCTTTAGGGCTGAAGAAGATTTTAGAAGTAGCAGGAACTGTACCCGAGGTCGAAGGTGGGCCGCCGCTCACGGACAACACTCCCATGAGCTGCTCCGTTCTGCTTAATAAGCTTTACGATGACCTAAAGAGCGATAAAGAGAGGGAAAACTTCAACAAGCTCTGCGAGGAATATGTCCAGTAAGTTGTAAATGGGCAGAATTGTGAGAGAGAAAATCAGAATTGTGAGGAAATCTCTTTTTTTTTTTTTTCTTAAAGGTATCACTTTGGCAGCTCAGACATGGAGCGTAAACTACGAGCGATACAGACGGTCTCTGTCCTGCTGCAGGGACCCAGTGACGTGGGAAATCGCACCCTGGAGCTGAGCGGTATCATGGATGCTGTTATTTCTCTTTGTGCGTCTGAAAACATCACTCAGCAGCAGGTGGCAGTGGAGGCGCTCATTCACGCTGCCGGAAAAGCCAAGAGAGCGTCCTTCATCACGGCCAATGGCGTGGCTTTACTGAAAGACCTGTACAAGAAGAGCGAAAACGACCGGATACGTGTGCGAGCATTGGTGGTGAGTGTTCAGACTCAGAGAATCTACTATTTGAGAGATTTATCTGGTGTTTTTTTCCTCAGTTGTGTATGTGCATGTGTTTTGTAGGGGTTGTGCAAGCTTGGCTCAGCCGGAGGCACCGATTTCAGCATGAAGCAGTTTGCAGAAGGTTCAACACTTAAACTCGCCAAGCAGTGCAGGAAGTACGTTTTGAGCTTTGTGAATAGACCAATTTGGTGTTGGCAAACAGTGATGATGATTTTTGTGGGCAGTGGCAGAAAATGACAGTTTGTAAGATAAGGGTTTTACTAATGCTAGGAAGATGAAAAAAGATTTAGCAAAATGTTTTTGTGAGATACTAAATTGAACATATGGTCTTTTATATATTTAAGGGAAAAAAAACATGTATAATAAAAAATATATTTTAATTAATATATTATTTCATTAATGTATTTTTTAAATTATTTAATTAATATATTATTATTTATTTGAATATTATGCAAGAAATAATTTTATTTTCATGTACAATTTTATTATTTTTATTAGTTAAATATTTACTATTTAAAAATAATTTGATTAATTTATATATTATTTATTAATGTTGTTAATATATTACATATTGTTTTATATATTTAAATTGATTTTGCATTTTTACAGATTAAAAAATAAAACAACAAATATTTTATTTTATTTGTATATTTATTACATTATTTAATTTATACATTTATATAAAATGTATGTGTTATTATGACTTATATATAAGAAAATATATCATTATCTTTTTTTCATGTTGTTATTACATTGAAAATATAAAACTAAAATATAACAATATGTAATATCTATTGATTTATGATACATCTTTATAATTCCAACATAAAATGATAGACATGAAGAATTATGTAAACATCTGCATTTTATTGAAATATTTAATAAATGAATGTATTATTTTATATGAATTATTATTATGTATTATTATTATTTGGTAATGGTAATATTTGGTTATATACATTTTAAATGTGCGTTATTTTAGATTTGCTGATATTACATATATATAAACTTATATAAGAATATGTAATATCTATTGATCTAATTTCTTTATAACATCAATATAAAACGTCTTGTAAACATTACACATTATTTACACATCAAAATATATTTCTTCCTATGTTTGAATGGCTATATATTTTTGCCTTGTATTTTAAGAAACAGGTTTGTCACAAGGGGATCATCATGTATGTGTAGTTTTTATAAATGGAACACTAAGCTCATGTTCAGCTGTTATTCATACGCAGTACTGTAACATTCAAACCTATGCAGATGTCTTAATTTTACCCTTTCAGTTATTATATGGATTTGCATATGTAAAGCAGACCTCTTTAGAGAAGCAAAACGATCTATGATTGCAAATGTGCACATGCAGGTGGCCTTCAGCTGTCTTTCTTTCCCAGGTGGCTCTGCAACGAAGCTCTTCCCCCAACCTCCCGGCGATGGGCTATCGAGGGTCTGGCCTACCTCACGCTGGACGCCGATGTGAAAGAGGACCTGGTTGAAGACAAGAAAGCCCTTCAAGCCATGTTTGAGCTGGCTAAGGTATCCCCTTTCCCTCTGTTTCAGAGATTGCCCATAAAGCTAATCATTGACATCTTCGTGACTCCCTCATGTTCTCATTTTCTTTGCAGTCTGAAGATAAAACGGTGTTATATGCAGTCGGATCGACGCTGGTTAACTGCACCAACAGCTATGATGTTGAGAAGCCAGACCCTCAGATGGTGGAACTAGCTAAATATGCTAAACAGCACGTACCCGAGGAGCATCCAAAGGTAAATGAGACAAATACGATGCTGAAAATGAAAATGAATGAGTTTTATCTGTTTATGGATCTATCGCTTTCTTGTTATCTGAAGAACACAAAAGAAGATGTTTAGCAGAGTGTTCATGCTGCCCTTTGAAAGCACCGTTTCGTAAATGTAGTGCATATGACTTATTGGCATCTTCTGAAGCCACTCTTTAGTTTTGTGTGAAAACGGACTAAAAATGCAGTAATTAATTGCTCTTTTCTGCCCTTTTGTTATGAAAAAAACGAACGTCACTGGGGTATGAAACCACATGGGGGTGAATAAATGCTTTATATTGCAGTAATCTCTCATCATGTTTTGATGTAGGATGCCCAGTCATTTGTAGAGAAGAGAGTGGTGAAGCTCTTGGAGGCCGGGGTGGTGTCAGCGTTGGTTTGTATGGTGAAACAAGAAAGTCCCGCCCTCACAGAAGCCTGCAGAGAGTGTATCGCCAGGTCTGCTTTCAGTTTGGTCACGTCTAGAAATATTCAGAAGCACAATTAGAAAAATTTGGGCCAAATTCAAAGGCTGCCACTGTAAAAGTCCTTTATCTGCACTCGGGTTTTGGCCCTTTCCCACCGCTGGCACAACTACTGTCCCCAGTTCAGATTAAGCCTTGAATCAATTTGTTCCATCAGGGGAGATTGTTTGAAAATGGATTTCAGTGAGCAAAATGGTTATTCTCTGTCCGAGGAAATGGCCTCTTTATCAGATTAAATCAATTCTCTGTTCCTCTCCTTGACAGAGTGATTTTGGCTCTGGTGGAGAGACAGGAGGACAGAGGGTTAGTTGTGGCACAAGGAGGAGGAAAAGTAAGTATATTCTTTATCTCGCCTGTTGAGTTTCAGAATGAGAACTTTTTACACCATTATTTTAATGTACATTACCATTCAGATGTGTATGATCAGTAAGATTCTAAATAGTGCTGTCAAACAATTAATTTCGATTAATTACATCCAAAATAAACGTTTTTATTTATATATATAAATACACATGATGATGAGGGAGGACTTGTGACAAACAAGGGGCCGGAGACAAAAAGGAACATAAAAGTCCTCAACTGACTAGACAGGAATCATAACAATTATGTAAACAAAAACTTTTATTTTGAATGTATTAATCACTATGAAACGTTTAATAACTATTTATTATGCATATGTAAATGACAAAAACATGCATGTATTTGTTTAAGAAAAATATGTTGTGTTTATATAGGAAATATATTTATATATAATATAAAATCACAGAATATGACTATATAAATGTGTATATATATTCATAATATATACTGTATGTGTATGAATGTATAAGTAATAAATATACACAGTGCACATATAATGTAAATTAAACGTTAAAAATGTGATTTTTTTTTTTTGTCAACACAATATTATTTAGACTATGAGTAGGTAAAATACTGAAATAAATAATGACCTTTTAAACCATTTAACTGATTGTATTAATCGGTCATAATTAAAATTGGTCAGTTAATGGTTAAATGGTTAAAATGAACATCCCTACTTGCTACACAAAAAAAGTGTACGTTTTTCCATAGCAAAAATCTCACTGAACCCAAAATTGACTGTTTTCTTGTTTGTATGATGCAGGCCTTACTACCGCTAGTTTCTGAGAGCACAGATCGGGGTAAGATCAAAGCAGCGCAAGCTTTGGCCAAAATCACCATCACATCCAACCCTGAGATTGCATTTCCAGGCGAGAGGGTACATCAGCATTTCTTTCACCCATCTCTCTGATTGCAATCAGGAATGCAGTGTCCTGATCTGTGAATTTGTGTAGGTCTATGAGGTGGTGAGACCCCTGGTCAGTCTTTTGGCGCTCGACTGCATGATGCTGCAGAACTTTGAGGCTCTGATGGCCCTCACCAACCTGGCTGGCATCAGTGAGAGACTCAGGTTAGCTATAACCAACTAAAACAAATTGAATCAGAAATTTAAAGGAATAGTATACACCAAAAATAATGTCTCTGCCTAAAAGCCTCAGGCTATCCAAGATGTAGATATAAAACAGATTTGGAGAAATTAACATTACTTGCTCTGAAGTGACTGGGTGCCGTCAGAATAAGAATTGATAAAAAATTCCACATAACTCCAGTTCATGAATTAATGCCTGTGTCTATAAGATAACAATTCCATCATTACTTAAAATTGTTACTTCTGGGCTGGCTAAAATACAAGTCCTAATCCATAGTATTGCTTTCTCCAGTGTAATTGAAATTTAGATTGAAATCAACTTAATGATGGATTTATTTGATTTATCACAAGCATGCAGCTTTTCACTTCACAAGATGTGGGGAGTTGATGGACTGGAGTTGTGTGATATTATATGGGCCTTTTGCACCGCTTTAGTTCCAGAACTAAAAGAAACTACACTATATTTCCCAGTACCATTTAAAGGCATGCATCTGCACCGACGGTGGGTACTAAGAAGTGATGTAAGCCTTAACGACAGGAGGATGGAGGAGCTGTTGTGTTGTGTCTTGTGGGTTTCACAAAAATGGACAAAGGATGTTGACGTATACGTCAAGCGATTGAAAGAACGGAAAGGAGGACTAAAAATCTCCAATGTCTGCTGGCATTGAGGCTGACAGAAGCAGAAAACGCCGTAGACTAAGTCTTCAGGTAAATGGCGTTTGATACAATGTGTACACAGCATAGCCTATGTTTACATTGAAATCATGGCGGGTAAGGGCTTTTTTGTACGTGTTTAGCTAATCAGTGTACACTTAGTTCCTAGAACTAATACGAGACCCTACTCTGAAGTACTAAGTTACTAGTTAATTTAGTTCCTCCAAACAGAGTTCCTGCAGCCAAAATCGTTCCTAGTGGTGCGAACATGTCAAAAAGCGGGTAGTCCCACAAGTAGTTTGGGTACTATGAAATGGTTCCTGCAGTGTGAAAGGCCCTATTGTGATATTGCTATTTGGATTCTGATGGCACTCATTCACTGCAGAGGGTCCATTGATGAGCAATGCTACATTTCTCCAAATCGGCTTTTAATGAAGAAACAAACTCATCTACATCTCGGAACTATTCCAAACTATTCTAATAAGCCACTGAACAAGAGAACAACCCAACCATCAAAAGCACCTTTCAATCCCACAGGCAGAAGATCATCAAGGAGAAAGCTGTGCCTAAAATTGAAGGCTACATGTTTGAGGAGCACGACATGGTCCGAGCTGCTGCCACAGAGTGTATGTGCAATCTAGCATTAAGCACTGAGGTACGTCACATGACCATATGCGTTTCTGGACCAGACTGTGATCCGAATCCTTCTAGGAAAGGTTGATTTTTAGGTTGGTTTTCGTTGATGGATCAGGTGCAGAAGAGTTACTTGGCTACAGGCAGTGACCGTCTCAAGCTGCTTGTGCTCTACAGCGGCGAAGATGATGAGCGGCTGAGGAAGGCCGCGTCAGGCACACTGGCCGTGCTGACCGGAGAGATGCCCGAGCTGTGTACACGTATTCCTGACACAGTGAGTATTGTTTTGAGTCTCACTTCATTAAGAAGTCCTCACAATCTTCATCTCAATTCACATACTCTTCTGTAGACGAGCCACTGGCTGGAGATCTTCCAGGCTTTGCTGCTCAGCGAAGTTCAGGACCTGCGGCATCGTGGGGTGGTCATTGTAATGAACCTCATGCAGGCCGACAAAAGTCTGGCTGAGAAACTGATGGAAAGTGAGGCTCTGGAGATCCTCTCTGTCCTGGCTAAAGGAGACGATCCCAAACAGGCCTCTGTTCAGAAAGCCGCCCAGCGCTGTTTGGATCTGGCTATTGAGTACGGCCTCATACGGAACAACGAGGGCAGAGTCAATGGTAGTGCCATGTGATGCAGTATAAGTGGGAGGGTGTTTAAAGCCTTGTCCGCTATGGGTTAAAAACGTAGCACACATTTCATACTGTCTACAGAGACCAAATATTAAGTTTGATCACTTCCAATCCGTTACATGCACTCAATTTATTTTACATGCACATTCCAAAATATATGTTCATTTATTCCTCTTGTATGTGTGATGAGCACACATTGAAAGTATTGAGCATATTTATGCACATTTGTTTGATATCATGTTTATTCAGGTCTTAATTGTTGAATGTGAAATTCTGGTTTTATATAAACAGTAGTTTTGGTGGTCTTGTTGTTCTTCTTGTTTTACAAGTTTGGTGGGGTTTAATAATTCTGACCTGTTCCACACTGCTTTGCAATAACCAGTTATTTAAAATAGCTAAATGTGTAACCAGTGGAATTTGTAAAATAACCCTTGTCCTACATTAGAATTGGTTGATATTTGGTGACATTTTGCTCATATTGGCACCAAGACCTATTTTATGTTTCATAATAGGAGAAATCCTTCATTTTTTAAATTGAGTGACTGCTCATAATGTCAGGGCTTACTTTTGATGTGTTATGTTAATATTTGCAATTTTAAAGTCTGGAGTTCACAAGATTTTTTTAATTGTGAATAAGTGAGACAGGATTTATTTTATATATATATATAGTTAACACAGAAATATTGCGATATTTATTGCAATTTATGATACTATTATTTAAATATATTTAATATATTACCAACAATGATAAATCTAGTAATAAATCAGCATATTAGAATGATTTCTGAAAGGATCATGTGACACTGAAGACTGGAATAATGATGAATAAAATACATTTTAAAATATATTCACACAGAAAACAATTATTTTAAGTTGAAATAATATTTTACAATAATACCGTTTTTTCTGGATTTTTAATCTAATAAATGCATAAGAAACATCTTTAAAAAACATTATATATCTTACTGAACGGTAGTGTGTGTGTGTGTATATGTGTGTATATATATA
>JAUYWG010000066.1:4322463-4345609 GCA_034779775.1 Enteromius afrohamiltoni | reverse complement strand
TACTGATCAAGAGTGAGATTGAAGGCATTCAACAAAAAATATCAGAGAAATATATATATTCTCTGATATTTATTGAATGCCTTCAATCTCACTCTTGATCAGTCTAATGCGTGCTTATGTACGTTTGTTTTTTTGAAGCGTAACAGACACAAAACTACAAATCACGTTCATACAGTCGGCATGAGCCCTCTCACTTTCCATACAATCCACCGCTGTGTCACATGACTCCCCGTGACCAATCAGACACGTTCAACACGTGCCAGCGCATGCATGAGCTGCTGTATTATTTAATACACGTAAGCGTTATTTAAATGAGAAGAAAAAGTGTATACGATGTTATAAAGCTATGGTCGATTGTAACGTTTTTACCTACACTAACAAGGACTTTATAAGTGATGTCTGTAGTGGACAGCAGACCAGCTCGAGGTTTGACGTCGCGCTGAGGACCGGATGGACGGAGAAGAGAAACGCCGGGCAGTTCCGGTATCACCTGGACGCTCTGGAGACGCGGGTCCTCCCCGGTCCGTGCGCTTACATCGCTCAGCTGAACATCATGAGAGGCATCGAGAGACGAAAACCTCAGGAGATCCTGAGCGTCCGGCAGAAGTTTGACCCGAAACAGTTCAATTTCAACAAGATCAGCCCAAAAGAGCTGCTGTTCGAGCTACAGAGAGATTGTGAAAGCTCGTGTGACGCTAGATGCCATGGAAGTGCTTCGAAAAGGACATGTAAAGTCATTATAAACGTAAGTCCGTTGGAATTCGGTCACTGCCTGCTCGTGCCGGAACCGGACAGGTGTCACCCGCAGATACTGACACCTCTAGCGGTCCAGATGGGGATAGAGTCGGTTTTACTGAGCGCTGATCCAGGATACAGAGTTGGTTTCAACAGCTTAGGTGGTTTTGCTTCAGTCAACCATCTCCATCTCCACGCCTACTACCTTAACCACCAACTGAAGATTGAAACCTCCCCAGCAGAACCCATCCTGCCTGAAAAAGCCCTGTATCGCCTTCTGGACTTCCCAGGAAGCTTTCTGTTCTACGCTCAGGGTCCAAACCTGGACCTGACAGTCAACGCCGTTTGTACTCTCACTGATATTATGGTTGATAGGAACATCGCACACAACCTCTTCATCACCCGAGGGTGCCCTCCACGGAGGGAGCGTGACCCGACTGTCACCCGCAATGGGGTGAGAGTTATGGTATGGCCCCGGCTGTCCTGTTTTGGGGCCAAAGAAGAGTCTGCCTTCAATGTTGCCCTGTGTGAGCTCGCCGGACACCTTCCCTTCAAAAACAGAGAAGACTTTGAGACGGCCACGGAGGACAGAGTCCAAGCAATCGTTCAAAAATATCTGCTGTCCCAAAAAGAGTTCGGTGCATTGCAAAAGCATTTCTTGAAATGTTTATAAATGACACAGATCAGAATCGCCCGTCTCAAAATAAGGGTTTCAGAATACCTTATAGCTTAGATCAACCGTTCATGCAGTATTAGTATGTACAATATGTTAAATTATATGTATGGTGTAAAAACGCTATTTTATTTTCATATATATGGTGCAAAATATATCTGCGTATACGCCATGTGGTGTGAAAATAACGAAGTAACAGTAAGGTTAATGTCAAATGTATGATACTCCAACAGTTGTGCTGTCACACCACCTTCTCACCTTTCATGTTTAGTTCACTTACAGACATCTCATTTTTGGCAATAAAATGATAAAAATAAAAAGATTTGAAATATTTCAGATACTGTTTTTCCCATAGTACAGCGGTAGTAAACGGTGTATGCTTCTATTGAGTACTTCTAGCTCACTCTAGTGGACTATGAGGGTAAAACCCGGTTAAAATGCTATTTAAAAAATATTTTAGGAATAAATGTGTGTATATACATACATATATGCAACACATAGGCTAATTAATTAATTGGATTGAATCCATTTGCTGTGTCTCAGTCAGGACTAATAAACTATAAAGACGTTCGCTGATAATATCACGGTTCCATTACAGAATTTTCCATCCGAAACAAACACCCTGACGTCTGAACTGTGTATAATTGCAGCATTTCATAGAGAAGCTTGGTAACAGGACACTATTAAGTCTGAACCAGCTCTTGATCATATTGTTACGAACAAAGGAGCTTCTGCTGTACTCGACGCACGTTCAGGCCTGCGGTGTACGTTTCTTCACTACAAAAGGAGCCTAAAAGAGAAGCTAGTTTAATCCTGAAAGATATTGATCCTCCCTTGGGCCTCATTATAGTTCTTCAACAGGAATTTCACCACAAAATGTTTTTTTGTGCGTGTGCCTTTGTGCCGTGTCTGTCCTGTTTACAGCTCAGTGAGGTAAAAATCCCTTCCGCGTGTTGAACCGAAACCGTACGCCTGAGAGGATCCAACCCAGACAACGTAAAACCATCCTGGCGTCGTTTCGAAACGCTCTGTGGCCTCCAAGACCTATTAATTCCAGGTGATGGTTGCTGTAGCTAACACTAAACCGGTCTGAGGAGACCTGTGTCATCTGTTTCACACCACAACATGAGCTCTGCTGTGCATCTTGTTATCTGGCATCCACAAACACTCTTGAGGGTGTCTAGATGATACAGTTGCCAGTTTACTGAACTGATTCTGCTAGTTGCTTGGAGGTTTGACTTGACTAGGGGTCAAACCTTTATCTGATGCCAATCATGATGATGACTAAACATTCAAGATGCAAATAAGGGCACAGTGGCCCCTCTAACACTTAAACAGAGGACGCGGTTATGGAAGATTTACATTTTTGGTTAGTAAAAACTATATTCACATGTTCAGTGTTATGATATTGCAGTCAAATGTATAATATATTCACTTCACTTATAAAAGGTAACCATTACAAAATGTATTAGGTTTTTTTTATTATTGCTTAGCAGTTGTAAAACCTACTTTAGTACACACATTTTACACAAAAAATATTTTATTCAGTTACATAAAAAATGTATATTAGTCTAAGTTGAATCCAAAAAATAAAACAGATTCCTCTTGGCTGAATGCTAGTTGGTCAGACTAGCTCTTAAAGTGCCCCTATTATGCCTTTCATGCAGTGTGTCATGTAGCTGCCTGCAGTGTTGTGCAACTGTAATATATTATATATTACTTGTTACTGCTATTTAAAAGTAATGCCTTACATTACAATATTACTGATTAAAAATTGCAATGCGTTACATGACTCCTGTATTACTTTTGAGTTACTTTCACCAAAATAACTACAGAGAGCGTGCATTTAAATACACGCAATAGACTAAAGCTTGTCACAGCTTCAGCAATAGTATCCTTACCAGGAATATGTCCGAGGAAAAAAGTAGGAAGATATTAAAATTATTTAGTCAGTCCGTTAAATTAGTTCAATTTTTTAAGTTTGTCCGTGCCACAAAGATACATTTCCTGACTCGCCATCTCCTCTGACGCACCTTAAGTCTTCATGGATCATTCTTTTTTCGTTAAGTGGTCATTTAAAACTTTTTAATTCATGTCTTTTTTTTTTTGTTAATTTTTTTTTTTTTGCGTGGACACAAATAAAAGTAGACCCTTTACAGTTCTGAATGAGGTATTACTCTTACCTTTAGCCTATCAGAAAAAAATGACGCAGTCTGCCTTTTTGTTTCCACTGGAAAAAATGCAAGTGGTTGCAGTGCTTCCTGCTTTATTCTCCGCACAAAGTGAATATACCATCATACGTGTTATTACAGCGCAGGTTTAATGTTTGAACGCTGTTATATGCTTGAAATGTTTTATTTTATTTTAGGCAAGATGATGAGTTGAAAAGGTTACATTGATAAAAAAAAAAAATGAACATTAGTTATAAAAAAACGAAAACTTAATGCAATTACCAGGTATGGTTTCCCATACTAGGAACTGGTGCTCTGCATTTAACCCATCCAAGTGCACACACACAGCAGTGAGAAGTGATCAACCACGCACGCACACACCGTGAACACACACCCGGAGCAGTGGGCAGACATTGCTGCGGCGCCCGGGGAGCGGTTGGGGGAACAGTGCCTTGCTCAAGTCCCTCACCTCAGTCGTGGTATTGAAGGTGGAGAGAGCGCCGATTATTCACTAACCCCACCCACAATATCCATTAGGCCACGACTGCCCCTAAAAATGCTCCAAGCGTTTTTCTAAATTACCTTAATAAAAAAACCAAACTAAATATTATTATTTTGCTATTATACAAAAGTCTGAACTATTAATAGCTGAAACAGTATGAGCTGTTTTGGTAGAAGGACCATTGTCCACCTGTAACACAGAGGCTGAAATAATTTCCACTGTTGGGCCAGTAACCTCGCCACACTTCTGTAAAACCTGCCCTAAATACATATCACTCATACAAGGTTACCCCAGCAGCGATCAATTAAATAAATCGCTCTACATATATATATTAGAACCTGTCCTTTAGTATTCATTTACAAACTTGGACGCCACACATGGATAATAACTGACCACGAACAGAAAATAGTGCTGACTTGTGGCATTTTTTATACATTAATGTGGTGTCTTGCTGATTTTTGAACAATTAAAATCTCGGCTAAGAGTGTGCTGTAACGCAAGCATTATTGAAAATGTAACGAGTAAAATATTACTGAAATTTGATTAGTAATGCCTTACACTACTGTGTTACAGCACAAAGTAATATATTACTGTAATAATGTAACGCATTACTCCCAACACTGGCTGTATGTGAACATAAATGATCTGCAGTGTTGCACGATAAATGAAGTTTTTGTCTATCAAAAAGAGTCGTCAGCAATTCGAATCTTTTTTCTGTTATGGATCCACGTCACTAAGTTACTAACATATTTGCATAATGTCCGCCCACGTTCTATCTCGCGAACTTGCCACGCCCACAAACAGTACTATCTCCACGTGGATTACATCATGTCAAGAACACGCTGTATCCTGCGCTGTCATTAGGGGCGTTCGACCTCACGTGGCGTCACAAGAAATCGGCCTTCCGATCACATGTGCCATCAAAGTACCGCGAGAGCAAAACGAGAGCATTCGCACAGGTCAGGCGCCGCAGTTGCTCAAAATCGGCTGCGAAAGCCTTGATGACGACACACTTTATTGGTCAGATTATGTAATTTACAAGCACGATGTGTGCTGCATGTGTTTTCATAAAAAAGTTCCTGTATGTAATCAAGCTTTAAATTAAATCTATTTTTGGAGATAACTAAAGTGTTTTTTGACCTTGCCTACATGTAAACATGTTTTAAGAGACTTATAAAGCAATATTAGCAACCTTTAAAATGGCACAATAGGGGTACTTTAAGACAGTCTGAACATGAAGGGTAAGTTTATCCAACTGGCCCCAGGTCCACCACTGTCTGCCACGTTCCACATCCCTGCTCCTCCAGTGCTCCATGATCCAGGCCCACCTCTGCTCCATGGTTTAGACCTGCCCTTGCCCACAGGTTGTACCACTGTTCCATGATCCATGCTATGACTCATGGTCTTGCCCGGTGTTCCACGTTCCAGGTTCTAGCACTCCATCCCTGCCCCTGTTTCACCACGGCGCAACCATCCTTCTGGACATGTTGGGTTTTGGGGTTTGTTTGGGCATCTGGAGCCACCCTTAGAGGGGGAATATGTCATGTCAGGTTTTGGGGTTTATTTGATGTTCTTGTTTTCATGTCTTTTATTTCTTGTAATTTGATTCATGCTGTAAGTATCGTTTTACTCAGGCCTGTGTGTAATGTTGTGATTGGTCACTTTTATCATAAGCCTTGTTTCCATTGGTTGGTTTCTGTCATGTGACCCTTTTTGTTTCTTATAAGAGGCCCCCTTGTTGCCGTTGCCTCTTGTTGAGTATTGTCACTGTACCTTCTGTTGTTGAGTTATTGGTTTTGATTATGTCAAGTCTGCTCATGCTCATGTTAAGTATTGTTTGGGAAATGTTGGATTTCACACTGTTAAATAAAACTGCACTTGGGTTCTCCCTTCACTTGCCTCCAGTGGACTCATTATATTATATTACATAAAAAATATTTTATTTAATTAATTAATTATAATTATATTATATGTATATATTATTTCATAATTTAAATAATTTCTAAACATTACATATTTTAATTAGAAGGGTTATTAGGGTTATTAGAATTATTTACATAAAAACACAAATATGAAAGATATTTAAATGTAAATTATTTGAACATACAATAATTATTATTAATAAAGAGAAAGAGAGAAGGATATTATATTATTAATATATTGTATGAAATTAATAAACACAGAGTCAGAGATGACATTCACAATACTAACGATCACTTAACATTCATGCATATTCTCAACGGAGAAGCAGAACAAGCCCCTCCCCTCACTGCATTCAACTACCAGAGAAAACAGATAATGGCGTATGAGTATACAGAATCAAAAGCCACATAGGCTATACTTTCAGCTGAATCAGAAGCAACAATCATTCAGCCGGTGTATAAAGCACAAGTCCACTGAGTGACGCCTGCAGACGTTACCAGAGCACGACTGATAAGATTCATGTTGCTCATGTCAGTACACCACGTACCAGACACTGTACTCAAAACTGGTAGAAGTTTAAACCCTCCAGCAAAAACTTCAAATTAAATGTCTGGATCTAATGTGGGACATACATGCCAGTCTTTAGGCTGGGCTACAATTCCCTGAAGCAGACCAGCGGATATGAGCTATAATCTCTGTCACAGACACCCATGAAGCATTTGCCGTCCTCCAGGTCGATGGTGACAAAAAGAACAAACATCTGACAATGGCAAGCCAACATTTCCGTGAAAAAGTCAGTGGAGACAAGAAATTGTGTGTTTAAGAAGGACATGTCCCTTGTCAAATCTTAAAATCTTTTCAATTACAAAGGGAAACAGTAAAAATTAATGGTCTCAATCATGCATGCAAGCATATATTCTGTCAGATCAATAAGTAACCACTGACGTCCAACATGTCCACTAAGTCAAAGCCTGGAGAAAGAGAAAGGTTAAAAGCACAACAGTAAAACATTGTTTATGAGTGCATTATGTGCCAATGACAAAACTAGTGAAAGTTTAAAAATGCTCCACAAATTAGAGAAGTTTATTACCTCCTTTATTTAAAAATAATAATAATTTATTTTAAATATTTAATTTAAAAATATAATAATATTAATATTTAATCATTATAATTAGCTAGTAATAAAAAATAGTTCATAGGGAGTTTGCTTAACTATATTTTATTAAATAAATAATTGGTTAATAAATGATTAGTTAATACATAGCTAAAATATTAGTTAATAATTGCTAATTTGGCACCACGTTTCATTTTGAATAAAAAAATATTTTTTAAAAAGTAGCCTACTTAATAAAATAATGCTTTTGCAACGTCACTTGACACCTAAGTTCATGGAATTTAGGAAGCAGTTTTATTTGTTTATCGTCTGGTTAGTGCTGCCGGTTTGTTTCAGGTCATTGTGCTGCGGGATAGATTTGTTTATTTGGGGCGACCTGCCACTATATCAAAACGGACCATATTTCCAAAAGGCTTCATGAGCGCAATGCACGTTTAAAAATCAAACCGAGGCGTGGGTGTTTTTATATCACTGTATTTCTGAGGGAAGACTGTCATTTTCATTTCATGCTGCATATAAGGCAGTGTTTGTAAGCTCAGAGCTGCTTTGTCTACAGCCCTTACCGGGAAACCTCTCGTTTCTCGCACTTAAAGCAGCTCCTGCTGGCAGAGAATGAGTTTGCATTTCTAATAAATCCGTCTGATTTACGCAGCGAACATATTTAGCTTGTTATCCAAAAAATAAACTACTCTTGAAGGACTTGGCTGCTGTTATTGATTCTACCGGAAGTTAAGTTAGGGCCACAAAATTACGCATGCGCAGTAACCTTGTTGTAGTTGAAACCGTCTATAAACAGATTTGCTCAAATTAAAATGATTTTAATAGGCATACTGCTATATTAGAGCTGAACTAAGAATATTGCGAAACCACCATGAAAGCGCTTTAATATCCAAAGTGTCATCAATTAGCAGCATGTGGCCTCGAGGCTCGAGCAATTAGTCAATAGACATTTCTCACAACTGTTTTTTCTTTTCTGAAGGGAGGGACGCGGGCACACCTCCGCGCTCCTGTTGTGTATAAAAGTGTGCCTAATGCGCGTCCACATCTCTTAACAGCACCATCACACACTGCTCTGTGAGCTTGCGGACATGGGCAACTGCGTGGCCAGCCTCAGCATGTGCGACCGGCCGAAGAATACCAACATTAGACTGAGTTTACCTGTCGTGTGTTTCGTCTGGCAGCTGTCTATGATCATACTTTTTGGGGTGTTTGTGCGGTATAACGAGGAGGCTGATACTCACTGGGTCGACGTCAAAAAAGAGAAAAATTACACAAGCGATATCGAGAATGACTTCTACTTCAGATATCCAAGTAGGTGCACGATTCCGGTTCATGATTTTAAGGAGTCTGCCAGTCTTTCTACTTTATTGTCTATTTGAAGAATTTATAACCTATTTTAATGTTCTAGAAAATATTTAGAAGCATAAAATGTTTGTGGAATTATTTATTATTTCTGCGTTATTATAAAATGTACAATTATTTACAATAACTTAAAATTATTACACACACACACACACACACATACGTGTTTGTGTGTGTGGATGTATGTATGTGTGCATGTACATGTATGGTGGTGTGTGTGTGTGTGTATTCATTATGTATATAAAAATACATAGACATGCATTAAAAAAAAAAAGTGTTTGTATTAAATATGTATTTATATTATATAAAACATAATAATAAATACATATTAAATAAATATTTTAATATAAAATAAATATATGTGTATATATATTTATATTTTATATATATATATATATTTTTTTTTTTCAAAGTATATACTGTGTGTTTACACTTTGCAAATATATTAAATATATATAAAAAAAATATAAAATAAATATTTTAATATAAAATAAATAAATGTGTATATATATTTATATTATATATTTATTTATTTTTTCAAAGTATATACTGTGTGTTTACACTTTGCAATTTTTGTTCCCTTTTTCTATTCTATCTTGCCTACTTGTTTCTTAAACCTGTTTTGTCTTAGTGCTTGCATGTTGTTTCTCTTTTGTTGGTTTTGATTGCTTCTATTGTCCTCATTGGTATGTGGCTTTGGATAAAACTGTGTGCTAAAAGACTAAATGTAAATGCATATGAAGAGATTATCTGGAAAAAAACGATAAACGCCACTTAAAAAAATGTTTTGTAGTGCTGCGAAACTGTAGTTGAGACACTTAATTTCACATTTAATTTACTGATGTATTTACTATGTTTCTGGACCTGGGAACATTTCAGGTGTGTTACTGTCTATGAGGGGTCAGATAGAGCTCAGATTTCATATCTTAATTTGTGTGCGGAAGATAGGTCTTATGGGTTTGGGACGACACAAGGGTGAGTAACAAATGACAGAATTTTACATTTGGGGTGAACTAACCCCCAAAAAATGATTTTCTGAAAGAAACAAAAAGTTATATGGCTGTGGTATTGAAGTTTATCTGCTACATCTGTGAGCTTTCATGCTCTCGTACACTTGAGAACCTGCATACCTTTTTGTGCACATGGGACTGTCATTTTACCGCAGATGTTCTTTGGCGACAGCTGGCACAGGGGGGAGGTAGAGGGTTTGTTTACTCATTGCTTATGTAAAGATCAGTATCCATTGTCATTCTTTGAATCTCCGAAGGTGTGGTTGAATTCTTCAGTCCTGTATACTGTAGATCTTCAATCTTCTGCTCAGACGGTCCTCTGTTCTACAACCACCGACGCTGCAAGTGTTGGATGACATGTGGTGTATGAACTCGGACGCGAACTATTGTTTGCAGACAGATCAGATGTCCCTGAACGCGTTTTGTCATGGTTGAGATGTCACTGTCACCGCAGAAGTTCCCTGGAGGACCTCATCATCTTGCAGCTCACTTGTAGGCCAGCTTCAATCTGCCGATTATGAAAATGTTTTATGATCGTGCAAGGACAGGGTGGAGTGCTTACCATAAACACAAGAGCGATGGATGATATGCGGTGTTTATACCACTTAATATGCCTGAATAGCAATATATCGCACCTGCTGTACCTGCTTTAACTTCAGTGGCCTGCCACAGAAAATGTGCTTTGTGTATAGACACGGTCTAGGCAACTCCACAAGACTAGTAGCCGATTCAGGTATTTATTACTGAGGGAGATCTCATTGGTTTTTTTTGTAGCTCCTGCATTTTCGGTTGAGAAGCATTTCAAGGTGAAGCATCAGGCCAGTCCAAAAGGACAACAAAGCACAGTCAGTTTCTGGAAGAGGTTTCATACTAACAAAGGCCGGCCGGCTCGATTGCTCTGTGCAAATAAGGGTTTGTTTAGAAAGCACAGCTTTGTCTGTTGCCATTTTTTTTTTAGTTTTGTGGTGTCACCAGCATATAGATGTCCTTGTGTCGGTGTTGTGCATTTCTACAATGAAAGAAAAGCTAGAAGATCTTCACAATACCAAGCCCAGCCCCGTCCTCTTCTAGGAAACCGCTTTTCAACTCTTGCTACAATGTAATCAAATGTAATCACTGCAGTTTTGACCTCCGTTATGCCTCCAGAAGGCTCATGTTACAGTCTGTGACTTGTAAAACATAATTTTGTTCTTAGTCATGGTGATGCGACTAGATATTTTGGTTGGGAATATACATTCATGGTTGATCATTTATTTCAAATGTGTTATTGCTGTCACGTCTAAAGCGCTATATCTTATCCTCAATAAGGTTTTTATTGACTATACACATTTTTTTTTCATTTTCATGCAGGTTTTCAGGATGTTCATGTCATGATCTTCGTGGGCTTTGGCTTTCTCATGACCTTCCTGAAGCGCTACAGCTTTGGTGCTGTGGGATTCAACTTCCTGGTTGCGGCTTTCGGCATCCAGTGGGCTCTTCTGATGCAAGGCTGGTTTCATTTTCTGGACTACACTGACGGAAAGATCAAGATCGGTGTAGAAAAGTATGTTGCTTCTCATTTGTGAGATATTAGCTAAAATCAGGCCACAGTTTTAGTTATTAAAACCAAGTGGAAAAAGTAGTTGGCTTATTGTTTTGCACTTTGATGCACAAAATAAGCAGTTTGATGCGAATTGATGACGTAAAAAAGTGGTTCTCAATCCTGGGTTTTTTTACCCCTCTCCACGGCCCCTCCTTCTCAGACTTGATGCACACTCAAGTGGCCATAATTGATGACACCAACAGGAACGAACGCACATGACAATGAATTAAATGAAACGGACTGTATTTTCTGATTGGGAACACGGCTCATGCACGGAGCTCTGTCTCTCCTAATGAGCCGATTATCAGAATCGGGTGTGTTAACAAAGAGAGACATGCAAAATATGCAGAGCAGGAGGGCGCGAGGACCAGGATTGAGAACCACTGACGTAGAAGGACACTATACAGATAAACCAGTTTGTTGTTTACCTCAGGTATCGCTTCTCTGTAGGAATGAAGGATTGGTTCAGCATCTAAACCGTAGTTAGAAAAACAGCCCGACAAACAAGAATTACATTAAGAAGTACATGATACTGAAGGGTTAGAGTGACTATAATGGAACACACAGAGTGCAAATGTTAACCGGTGAGGCTTTCTATGTGTTCAGCTTGATCAATGCAGATTTCTGTGTGGCGGGTTGTCTGATCGCTTACGGAGCCGTTCTGGGGAAGGTCAGTCCCGTTCAGCTGTTGGTGATGACTCTGTTTGGTGTCACACTGTTCGCCGTTGAAGAGTACATCATCCTGAACGTCATCCATGTGGGTCTGATTGCTGTTTTTTTTTTTTTTTGTTGTTGTTGAAGAAATGTTTTAATGTAATACATATGCATACACACACACACTTGATGGGTTTACATGTTTTATGGGGACATTCCATAGGTGTAATGGTGTTTCTACTGTACAGACTGTATGTGTTATTGCCCTACACTGACCCTACACCTAAACCTACCCCTTACAGGAAACTGTGTGCACTTTTAGATTTTCAAAAAACTTAACTCTGTGTGATTTACAATTGGTCCCCATAAGGTGATAAATACCAGGTGCACACACACACACACACACGTAAACCTTTGAACATTACAGTAGTGTATGAAAACATTTGTCCTACAGATGTACTATTGATATACTATAGAAATTATTGATATTTTGGTGTATATTTATTATATACCAATTGTTTTATTATATAATACATGGTATGTAGTTATATTCCAATTATATAAATTTTTTTATATACATTACCAGTTTAACTTTTGATGAAAAGTGAGTGTAAAATATATAAGGTTACAAAACATTTCTAATACAATAGTCTACTTTTTTTTTTTTTTTTTTTTTTTTTTTTTAATTTCTATTCTTCAAAGTATCTTGAAAAATATGGTTTCCCCAAAATATTAATCGGCACAACTTTTTTTAAACATTGATGATAATAAGAAAATGTTTCCTCAGCAGCAAATATGCATACAAGAATGATTTTTGAAGGATTATGTGACACTAAAGACCGGAGTAATGACGCTGCTGAAAATGGGCTTTGTCCATGATAATAAATACAGAGAATTTTTTTTTTTTTACAATTATTTTAGTTAAAGAAATTACAGTAATATTTAATTTTTTTTACTTCGCTCTTGATAACATAAATGCATGAGAAAAAAACCTCTAGTGTACGTTAATGTCTCATAGACAGTGTTTTTTCTGTTAAGCAGTCTATATTGGCAGCAGCCACAAAATGAAGGACATCAGATGGCTTCCTGCTAACCTTTGTTTTAATGATTCAATCCCCGTTAGGCCAAAGATGCCGGCGGCTCCATGGTGATCCACACTTTTGGAGCTTATTATGGTCTGTCTATTTCATGGGTTTTGTATCGGCCTAATTTGGATAAGAGCAAACATTTGAACGGGTCGGTCTACCACTCGGATGTGTTTGCCATGATTGGTAAGTCCATTAATCTTGTTACAAATGTTGGACAATTTGCTTTCATTATATTTTAGTCTGCTAATCTTGCTAATCTTGATACAAATGTTAGACGCTTAGCTTGTAATATATTTTGTTATTGAGCTGCTGGGCATTCTTTGCAAAAGCTTCCTTCGTAAATGCACAGATGGACGCTGATGGAAAATTTAGAGGGCTCAGATATTGTTTGAAAATTGCATCCTGGTGTCCTGTGCAGGCACCCTCTTCCTGTGGATGTTCTGGCCAAGTTTCAACTCTGCCATTGCGGATCACGGAGACGGCCAGCACAGAGCTGCCATCAACACATATCTGGCTTTGGCCTCCACCGTCCTCACCACAGTCGCCATATCCAGCCTGTTTGAGAAAACCGGGAAACTAGACATGGTAAGCATCTGACTTTAAATAAATGTTTTTATCATTTTTATTTATTTATTTATTTTATTAGCAAACCATACACCAAACTGCAAGATCAGATATTAGAAAAAAATAATTATTTTACTTTTTTTTTTTTTAGAGGATCATGAAAATACAGGTGCTGGTGATATAATTAAAATATCTTGATTTCCATTCAAGAAGTCAAACTTGTATAATGTATACATTAATTCCACACAGACTGATATATGTCAAGTGTTTGTTTTTTTTTTTAAATTTGGATGATTATAACTGACAACTAAGGAAACCCCAAATTCAGTATCTCAGATTTTTTTTTTACAAATTTGTAGAAATCTTGGCCTACTGAAACATATGAACATGAAAAGCATGAGCAGGCGAGACGCTTCTGATGCTGTCTGTTGTTCAGCTGTCAAATCAGCAGTCTTCCCCATGATTGTGGAGCTTACAGAACTAGACCGAGAGTTTCACTTCTTGATTGGAGCAAGTGAATTAAATACATTTTTGGTAGATACTCTAATTATATGACCAGCACCTGGATAAGTTTATTAAAAAAACATGATTTCCAAGCATGGAATCCTATCAGATAAGAGAAAAAGGATTTATTTATTTTTTATTATTATTATTCTAGAGGATCAAAAAAAGTTCATTTTTGAAATGTGATTATTTTTTCCCCAAGCCTGGAAAACCTAAATTTATAAAATAATTATACATTTATTATTATTGTTGTAGTTTTTTTGTTTTTGTATTGTCGATTTTATCCTACAATGACTGGACATGTCATTCGAAGTCATGAAAATGAATTGTTTGTAATGTGATTTTGAACAATTTTGTTTGTTTTATTGATATTTTTCTTCTCGTCCAGGTTCACATCCAGAATTCCACGCTGGCAGGTGGAGTTGCTGTAGGAACAGCAGCTGAATTTATGCTGTCACCATACGGTTCTTTGATTGTGGGTTTCTTCTGTGGCATCATATCCACAATGGGCTATATTCATATCTCTGTGAGTCTTCCCAGTCAGATCATTAGTTATTCCAGATTTTTCACCACCTTTTATGTCCTCTGTGTTTCTTTAATTACTGATTTGTCAATTACAGCATTTGTCACAGTAAAAACTTTCTTTTGTTATAAAAGTCTCACTTGTCTCTGCTCCTCAGCCGTTCTTGGAGGAGAAGCTGAAGATTCAGGACACCTGTGGCATCCATAACCTGCACGCTATGCCAGGAGTCATTGGAGGAATCGTGGGTGCCATCTCAGCTGCTGCCGCCTCTAAAACCGTTTATGGAGACCTAGGGTTAGTGCACAGAAAAATTATGACATTGTGTTTCAGAGTTTGTTTCTTCATCACAACAGATTTAGAGAAATTTTGCTATCTTAATTACATGCTCACCAATGGATCCTCCGCAGTGAATGGGTGCCGTCAGAATCCAAATGGCTGAGAAAAAAACACAAATAATACACAGTGAAGTCTCCAGTCTACCACGGTCCACCAGCTATGTCTTTGTAAAAAAAAAAAATAATAAAATAAAAATCCATCATCTAGGGCTAAAATACTCTATATTTATCTGTATAATTATTTTTTTTTTCTCCAATATACTGAACAGATGATTCCTATTTTAGCCAGAAGCAATGGTTTTCACTTCTCAAGATGTTAACCGGAGTGATGTGGATTTTTTTAAATCCCCTGTTTAGACTCTTTCTGTCGGCACCCATTCACTGTAGAGCAAGTGATGTTTAGCTGCAACACGTTCTGCTAAAGAAACAAACTCCTCTACTTTTTGGATGTACATTAAACAACAATCTTTTTTTTTTTCCGCATTCACATTTTATTAATATTTGGCTCACTCTAATAATTACCATTGTCCGTTTCAGATTGGAAAATACATTTGACTTCACAGAGACTTTTGCCAAACGCGTGCCCACTATCCAGGGAGGATATCAGGCAGCAGGACTGTGCGTGGCCTTGTGTTTTGGAATCGGAGGCGGCATATTTGTCGGTAAAAGTCTTTTGATATTTATCCGGCTTAAGTGCATATTGTGACCGCTTCCTGTTGTGGTTAACAGTACATAATACTTCAGAAAAGCTTACGGATCTTCGTTGCGATTGTTTGCATGTAGTGGCACAGGTGTGTTATATGTAACATGAAAACTAGAGGACAGTGTAGGATGACATTAGCTTAATGGATTCAGGCTTACACAAATGCTCCTGATCTTCACGTGGAGTGTTGGATTTCAGTTTGTAATGGAAATGTCACATTTATCATGTTGACATAACTGTATTGTTGCACGGACAGGCCTGGTTCTGAAGCTGCCCATCTGGGGCGATCCAGCAGATGAAAACTGCTTTGATGATGAGATCTACTGGGAGGTCAGACACTTAGTCAGTTTTCTTTTTAACTTGATTTAAAACGCAAGGTTATATTTTGTTATCCATTTCCACTGACCGATGCAGGTTCCTGAGGACGAAGAAAGTGTTCCTCCCATCCTGACCTACAACAACCACATGATCCCCAACAAAAATGCAGACGTGTGAGTACTGGAACGAAACACTGAGCCCAGTATTTAAAACGAGAGCCCGTTACCTCGGTTATTGGCTTTACATAAATACATAAATTATGTACGCTATCCTATTAGAATTTTCTTTGAGTTGCCAAATATCCACTAGGGGGCGCTAGAGACTCGGAATACTAAGACTGTTGAACGGGATCATTTTTGTCCTGGGAGACTTATCTAGCATTTTCATAAATGTTATGCTTAAAAGCCACAGAACTGAACATGCACAGTGAGTTTTTAAAATGCATATGTTTTAAGTGTGTGTGTAGTTTAAATATACATAAGGTGTGCGCACTTTGTATATTTATTATGTCAGCATTTATTTTGGAAGCAATTAATCATTTTTAAAGTAATAACAAATTATATATAGCTTAAAAATATAACACTTAAATGTATATAAAATATAAATACGTGTGGGTGTATATTATTTGTTTATATAATGCATACATATTTAACCGTTATTGGTGTGTCAGATTTATATTACTCAATGTGTACTTTTAGATTAACAGAAAAGTTTTAAGAAAAAGAGAATTCTAAAAGAAATTCAAAATGTTAATTTGATAGAGTTACAGAAATGAGAAGGATCAAAAGGAAAAGAATACATATAATAGCAGTAATAATAATATTGTGCTACGGAGTTCAAATGTTTTTATATAGCGTCATAGAAAAGAAAAAATTGAGAAGCTGCCCGCATGTCCGCACGCCCACAAGGTGGCGCTCGCCGACCGCGTTGAGTTTAGCAGCAGCACAATCTTCACTGAAAGCTGAAAGTAACTCATGGTTTCTCGTTCAGGAGAGAGACAAACTTCGTGGAGCAGCATTAATGCACGGATCTGCAGTGAAAATGCTCTCCCTCAACATAACAGTACCCGCTACCCACCAAAATCTCCAACGGAGGGGCTTTCCTTTCGCTTTCCATGAAGCGCATATCTGCAATATTTTTATGATACAGAGAAAACATTTATTTCATGCCAGTTGAGATGCGAATATCTCACTTAATGTATATCAGAACATGGGGGATCAATTAATTTTTTTCTTAAAAATAATAATAAAAATGTGTAATAATGGGATGTTTCCTGATTAAAGTTCCTGTGAATGTATACAAACAAAATGTGACCAAAAACACCTCTAAACCTCTAAGCTGTTACATTTTTAATTTTACATTTAATCGTTTATTATCCAAATACTCTTTGATCTTTATAATGTAATTTAATAGTTATTTAAAGATTTAAAAATAGATACTTTTGTAGCTCAGAATCCATGTATTGTATCCACATTTTTTAAAAGCCAAATTCTATTATTGTAGTGTTTTTCTTCCCCTGATGCATGTCCATGTCAATCAGCATGCGTGCTTTACATCTCTGTCAAACATGTCCAAATCATAACGTGTGATATCAGTATGTAAATATTCCTGCAATGTGTTTCCTTTCTCTAATGTATCATATGCATTGTGTGTTATCTTTTATTGTAAGATTGTACAAAAAAAAAAGAAACCAATATTAAACCTTTGACTGCTGTCTAATTCCTGATTAAATTATTATTGTGATTACTACATCAGCTTCATTTGCTCCTCTCTTTCTCTGCACAATTCCACACTCATTTATATAGATGCATTTTTAAATGCAAATCACACACAAATACTCTTAGAAATATTAATCGGAAAAGAAAGACCTGCAGTTTGCATTTATTGTAGGATTTTGTTCTTGTTCTAGACTGTGTAAACACAACGTTTAGACCCACTTGAGGATTCCTGTTGTTTTTGGCCAGTGACCATCTTTATCTCTCTTGTAGCCTGACTGTGGGGTGGAAGGTCGTGACATTTGCTTGTCTGGGGTCGATTGGTTGGTGTCAGAGGTCGCTGTGCCGCATGTCTGTCCCATTAAACACCACACCAAACGGATAACTTGATGTTGGAGGTCAAAGGGTAGATGTACGACACAGGTGAATGCAGTTTGCAGGGTTCTTTTTTTATTACGCAAGGATGTATGGAATCAAAAGTGACTGCAAAGACATTTGTTATGTTATTAATAAGTACTTTGAACTTTGTTCCTCAAAGAATCGCACAAAAATGTAGTGCAGCTTCTACTAAAATATTCAGCACCACA
Organism: Enteromius afrohamiltoni; assembly: GCA_034779775.1. Classification (NCBI taxonomy): domain Eukaryota; kingdom Metazoa; phylum Chordata; class Actinopteri; order Cypriniformes; family Cyprinidae; genus Enteromius; species Enteromius afrohamiltoni. The sequence continues at coordinate 4,327,546 of JAUYWG010000066.1, read as the reverse complement.
GCTGTTGATTATAAAACATAAATTATTGAGAATAATAAGTTTCCTGAGCGGCATATCCAAATGATTTCTGATCATGTGACACTAAAGACTGGAAAAATGCTGCATATTCAGCATTACATCACAGGAATTAATTACATTTTAAACTGTTAAAACCATATTAAGTTATATAGATTATAAAATGGCTATTTTAAATAATAATTTCACATTATTACTGTTTTTGCTGTATTTCTGATCAAATAAACAGCCTTACTGAGCGTTATTTTATATCCTTTTTCTCATGGTCTTAAGAAGGATATAAAATGTATATAAATATAAATCTCAAAGGCAGCTGTGAAAACAGCTAATGCACCTAATGCCTGATGAGTGTAAAGAATGTCAGAGACGTCCTCTTTAGTTCACCTCAGTTATTTTCTGCAGGGTTCAGCTCAGAGTACAGCAGAAGCATCAGTGACCCATTTTTGTTTTGTATATTGATATTTGTGGGTCCTTTTTTTTTTTTGTTTATATGTTGGTATTTAATTTAATCCATGATGCTATGTGTCTAAACAAGAGCAGTACAGCAGTATATTTCATTGTGTACAGTACTTTACATCTTGTGTGTTTGCTGCGGAAAAGTCAGTGCTATTTGAAGTTCCAGTCGTATGATAACTGAATATGCCAGATTTTGTTTTCTCTTCCTCGTCATGTATCAGAACAATATAGACACGCATCATCTTCCAGACCGATTTGTAACATCTTTAGTTGATTGGATCTTCTTAATTATTGCCCCGATGGTGTCAATGTGGATGCTTTAGCTTTTTTCCTACAGCCACTTTTGCTACACACCAGAAGTATACTCGTTGGTTTTAGTGATCTACAATTTATTGAATTTGGTGGTCTTTATAATCCTGTGAAACAGGAAGCCAATGCTGGACAATTTCATGCTCCTATTGTGACTAGTTAAAAAAAATGATGAATGGGATTATTTTATTATATGAATGAGAACACAGTTTAGAGATGTTCTAATCATAAGAATTTCCAAGGGTACCAATAATTATGTACTAGAGAAAAATATATATGACCTAATTTGACCAGACCCCCCCCAAAAACGGTTCTTTTTTTTTTTTTTTTAACTTCAATTAAAGGTTACACAAATTCAGACTTATTTTCACAGCCGCTTTTAATCATATTTACCAAGGGTATGAATACTTTTGAGCACACCCGTGTGTGTATGTGTAGATGGTTGATATGGACAAGCTATTGAAAAGAAAAGTCAAAATGCCTCCAGCTTCTTCAGTACTGCACCTCCTAACACTTTTTGTCACCGTTCCCGTTCTTTGATTTTATGTTCAATCGTGGTTTCAGAAACGTTGCAACATTCAGTCAGAAGTGCGCCACAAGCAAACGGTGAACGCAAGCTTTTAATTTCCCCTCTCTGGGAAGTCAGCATGTGACATACTTAGATCTTGGCTCCCATCTCGTCAAAGGACGTGAGGAACAAACAAACGGTCTAATTAACTGCTTCGGGTTCCTGCGGAGGGGAGCGGGAAACCCCCTCCTTTCTATTTGCACTCGCACACCCCTTCTCCACCTTCTCAGCATTCACAGGCCTCGCTCTCCATTCTCCTTCCCTGCAGGCCTTCGCGGCTAATGTTTATTCATTTACCACTTAGAGGACGGACACAGCACCCTGTTAAAACTAAATCAAGCTCCATTCATGACATGATCCTTTTCGCCAGGCTCAAAGAGCCCCGGTCCGAGGGGGGCCGTGACCCTGAAGACGCAGAGCGAGGGAGGGGTGGGTTTGATCCTATAGCCCTCTGAAAAAAGACAGCACTGTCTGCCTCGACCGTGATTAAGCCGACCAATGGCGGCTGCGGCGGGAATTTAGAGGCGTGCTGGAGATTAAAATATGTCCCGCCCATTCAGAGCCGCTGGGATAATGGAAGAAAGGAGCGTTAGGGATAGTGGGACGAGGTCTTTTCACGGCTCATGACTGATTGCCCGTCTTTTGATTGACGTCCAGTGTGGAGCTGAAGGGTGGGAAAGTTCTGGGTGGGGTTGATGTTAAGAAAGCTGTGAGAAATGAAGGTTAGGACATTGTGTGAGAGAAGAGGCTTTGCTGAGAAGCTCCACACTGCTAATTAGCTGTGACCGTTACAGCCGCTCGCTAGCACACTGAATATTACAAATAAATGTTTTACCCAGATTAGAACAGATAATGTGGAATTAAATGTGTGTGATATGTACAGCGGATCCAGAAGGCTAGACAGAAGACTCTCTGAATGCCGCTGCTAATCATACAATATCAAAACCACTTGCCATTATAATATAATACATAAATGTTTCAAACTTTTAATAATATATTTTTATATATTATAAATTATATATTTATATATTAAATTATATAATATATATATTTTTAATTGTGTGTGTGTGTGTGTTCTAGAATTTTAGAGAATTCTAGATCTTTTTTTGCCATTACAGGAATAAAAAAAAAAAAAAATCATTTTAATTCAATTCACTTTAATTAACAAAATTAAAAAAATGAAGAAAGCACAGATCATATACACATTATACATATATTAAACAAATGTTTACATTTAATGTGTGTTGTTTTTGTAGACAATTACAAATTTAGTGTAGAGAAAAAATAATTTATAAAAATAATGTATAATATTTTATTTAATATTTTTTATATTAATCTTTATTCTTTTTAGTGTGTATATATATATATATATATATATATATAAATATATATACATTAATACAACACTTTTTGTAGTAAAAAAAAAAAAATTAAAAAACAATATAATTAAATATAGTAAAAAAAATTGTAAATAGTAAAGAATGCAATAACCTTTTAAGATCTAGTTTAAGTGTCTAATAATTTTTTTTAGATAATATTATATGATAGTTTAGACAATGATGACTTTCAGGAAGAACTGAGTTCATACCTCTACTAAAAATAACCCAGTATATATATTATACATATGACTTGCTGGAGTGACTTTAGCATAGAATGCATAAATGAGCATTTAGAGCTTTAATCTTGAAATGAAAATGTTGTTTGTTTTTATTTCTGTGTTGGTCTAATACGCCGGAACCCAATAACCCTCCTGAGGTTGTGAGGATGTGAGTGTTTCTGTGCTCTGCTCTCATAAAGCAGCCTGTAAAGCCAGACTCGGCTCCATAAAGATGTTTACAAAGGCGCCAAACTGGTCTTGTCCTGTCTTCGGTCCGATCCCTTCGTTCGTATTCTGCTTTCATTGAGGAATCTGTTAGTATTATGGGATGCTGGTTCAGGGAAAGCTGCAGTAAAAGCATTTACTGGTCTCTGGGTTAGAAAGCTCTTCAGTGTTGATTCTGGTGGAAATATCTTTGTTTTAAAAGTCCTTCGATGAGGATTTGTGTCTGTATTTTCAGCTCAGATCTGATAAAGTGGTTGATATTTGGGTATTGTGATCCAAACTGTCTATTCATCTAGTCAACATGACTAGCATTACCTCCAGCAACAGTATATCAAACAAGCCGTTTTCCTTTTTTTGTGGTTTATGCAGTGTTCACAGGTTTCATTTCTGTATTCACGTACAGTATCAGCCTTTTCCATTTAGACAGCAACCGCAGTTTATAAAATGCAAATCTAAAATAAATATTTACTCTTTTTTATAAAGTTTCCTAGCAGAAAACTTAGAGTGAAGAAACCAAACCCTTTAGGAGGAGGAGAAAGACCAGGAGCTGAAATAGACAAGTCAAACCTGATTAAAAAACACCTTATCTGATCATTTTGAGATCAATTAATAACCACATCAGCTTGTCTGGTCTACAGTAGTTTCTCACTTTCTTCTTATTGACAGGATTGTCAAGAAATAATTTATTTTCATTTTCATTCCATTTGAAACAAACATTTACAAAATATTTTTGGTCTCAATTGCAGTAAATGAGTTTTTAATGTGCTGTATATAGGAGAATTATACAAGTCATTACATGCTATATTCATGTCCTAGCCTATTATTAGCTGTTATTCAGTTTTTATATACTTTAGATTCTATACATTACCTTGTAAAATTTTAGGGTCAGTAGGCTGCTTTTCAAGTTTTAGTAACTTTAATTTTTGTGATTTTATTTATTAATTAATTTTAATTTCGGTTTTAATTAATCATATAACCACATGCTCTGCATATATTTGCTTACAAATAGTCAAATTGTAAATATTTTAAATATTTTTTGTAAATATTTTTTGCGCTTTTTTTTTAAATCGCATCCAAAATAAAACGTTTTTGTTTGCATAATATTCGTGTTAATATATATATTTATTTATATAATTTAAAAAAAATATTTTGTATTATATTGAATCATATTTTTGAGTATATTTATATATTTATTTATTTATATTCTTATATTTTGTATTATATTTAATCATATTTTTGTGTATATTTATATATTTATTTATATTATTATATTTTGTATTATATTTAATCATATTTTTTAATTAAATATATGCATGTGTTTGTATTTACATATAAATAATAAACATGCAGTACATGCACACATATATGATGTTACTAAAAACATTTTTTTTGACCGTGATTAATATCAATAAATCATTTGACAGTAATATGTTTTGCTGTTTTTTTATATTGTATGCTTTAGGTATACAGTGGGTGTGGAAAGTATTCAGACCCCCTTAAAGTTTTCACTCATTTACTCTGTTATATTGCAGCCATTTGCTAAAATCATTTCTGTTCTTTTTGTTCCTCATGAATGTTCACACAGCACCCCATACTGACAGAATAACATTTTTGCTGATTTATTAAAAAAGAAAAACTGAAATATCACATGGTCCTAAGTATTCAGGTGCTATCCATTTCTTCTGATCATCCTTGAAATGGTTCTATACCTTCATTTGAGGCCAGCTGTGTTTGATTTTGCCTCTTCTCAGTGCAAGACGCATGAAAGCCTGCATGGAGTTTGCTAAATAAACACCTGAAAGACTCCAAGATGGTGAGAAATAAGATTCTCTGGTTTGATGAGACCAATATATAACTTTTTGGCATTAATTCTAAGAGGTATGTATGGAGAAAACCAGGCACTGCTCATCACC
>JAUYWG010000066.1:4271368-4319675 GCA_034779775.1 Enteromius afrohamiltoni | reverse complement strand
ATGTAGACTTCATATTATCACTATAGCAATCATCATGAAGTGCCATGATAAAATGTAGCTCATTTCCCATGCTGTCAGTGTGTGTGTGTGTCATGTGTTTGTGTATGCTGATCACACTCACAGTCACGTCTGGCCCCCGAGCCCCAGCCAGGGCCCTGAGGTGGGGTGTATCACTCAGACTTTGGGATATATGGGTACCACATTGTCCTCTCTCTCCTCCCTACCCAGACATGTTCTAGGACTGTCTGGATGGCTTTTCCCAGACAGCCGCCCTCCCAGCAGGGGCTGAGAGAAGCATGACCCCCTCTGTCAGCACAGCGATCCAGACAGCAGGGGTCAGAGGTCAAGACCAGCTGTCACTTCTCCCCACCGCTCTGAATCAATGTTGCATTATAGTCCTGATTAAGGGATGGAGGAATGCAGACGGGCATTCCTCAGGACGTCCCATCAGAGAAAGCCAGTGCTGCAACTTATTTAATTTATATGTAATTAAGCATGTATAAATACGGCAAAGGAATTGATAATAACATGTTCATTTGGAATAATCTATAATCATTTAGCACTATAAATGTAGCATTTTTATAATTCATGGAAATAGCTTAATACAGTGTGTTTTAAAGGTGTGTGTTGTGTAAATGCATTTTAAATGTGACATATAGAATTTGAAATGTATAATGTTTTTGATTTATTAATTTGATTTTAAAGAGGTTTGAAGGCACATTTCCTCTCTAGAGAGACAGATGTCCTTGAGGTGAAGTTCAAGTCCAATGTCTCTCAATTGTCTGACCAACTTTTGTTCAGAGAGAGTCTGAAACAGTCTCAGAAAGCAGAGGAATATTACTCTCACATAAACTTCTATAATTAATGATACAGTGAAATAAATAAATACACGGTAGTGCATTGTGTATTTGTCACGGTTGTAAAATGGTGATTTATTTTTTTTCTTTTTGAAAACGCTTTCAAACCAGAAAAAGAATTATGGACAAATTCTGCACTGTGTTTGATTTCAGAAATGAAAGTGTGCTGGCTGGGGCTAGTTGTCACACAAAAGTCGTCTCCATATTTTTTAAACAAAGTCGTCAAAAGTCGTCGTTTCCATATTTTAAAAAAATATTATACAAATGTGTATTTTACTCCTGCACTGATTTCGATATTAATCATTTTTGTGAATTCTGTACTAACTAAAATTCTTATTTTTAATTTCAGCATATTCTCTGTTTATTATAAAGGTTTTAAATTGAGCTGAAACTGCATACATTTTTTTCATACATTACCTAAATAAGGTAAGCTATTAAGATACTTTTCATTAATGTTAAGGCTGGGGCTAGTGGTTTAATGGTATTAATACAATTTTTCATTTGCAGTGTAGATCTACCAGAAGAATGGGTTAATAATGTATAAAGAAATCGTTGTGTGTTTCGCTGAAAATCTTTTAATAGCTTTGCTCAGCGTCTAATAGGCAGGTTTTAATTCCTGGGCTACAACGGTGCAAATGTCCAGCAGCTTATTTTTTAGAAAAGTTGCAGAAGATTCAGATTTACACCCACCCTCAGAAATACTCACAGGAGTTAAAGTGTGACAACTAGCCCCGGTTCACATTACAGCGCCTGGCTGCGAAGATTTCAATCTGCGCTTTTCTTTTTAAATTTCATCTTTACATGTTTCCCCTTCGTTTTTTTCTTTATGAAATTATTTTCATTTCCTCTCCTTTTCTCGTTTAGCTGGTCAGGTATAATAAATAGGAAAATAATGTTTGTGCTTTAGCTAAAACTCTGATATATGATATACCGATAAAGTTTTGACATCTGACCATTTTTTTCGATTCCTAAATGCACGAGTCTTTTATAATCCCTCAGGTTTACTCATTTGTTTAACGAAAAACGAAAAAAAGCACAATTGTTGCACCTTTCCGTACAATCTTAAGATCTATGAACAAATCTAATGCTGATATGAATCAGAGAAAAAAAGACAGTTGCTGAAACACTTATATAATATAATAAAAAGGAAATATAATTGTATATAATATAATGCTATACAATGATTAAAGCAAAGCTGCTTTCAGCGAAAAATTAAATAAACAGCTACTTTGTTTTTACGCACAAACTGTAAAAACAAATGAATGGTCTTTGACTTGTTTGTTTGGAGTTCTGTTACATTTAATTTAAAAGTAGGGTTTATTGAATGCAGATAAACGAATTAATCCTAATTTAGATAAAACAACACCCTCACCATTTCAAACAGCCATTCTTTATCGTTTTGAAAAACATTTATATTAGATGTTTTATGTATAGTTTGGTAAAATATTGTTTTCACGGTTGTTTAAAATCCTCTCATGCTTGCGTGCAGTGTTTTGTTGTTTTAAAAATAACCCTTGTTGTTACGCTGCAAAATAATACACTTTTAAATAACACAATCACAAACGATTTACTTTTTCAGCTACTTGTTAACCAGTAATTTTCAGTGGAATTGCTACGATATTTTAAAATAGATTTTTTGCTGCCTTTTCCAGAACATTTTGTCCCCGTCGCTTACTTTTATTCTGATTATTTTTTTTCATCCTACAAACTGCGCTTTTATTTCAGATTTTTTTCAAAGCATAATCTCCAGTAAATGAATAAACAAGCTCATCAAAGCGCTGACCTGCAGCCGCATCTGTTCATTAAGAGCCGTGCCGTCGGCGGAGACTCGACGGCATTATCTCGCACCCGGCGCACAAAAGCGCCCTGCGTCTCCGCGCTCTGATTGGCCGGTCCGCAGAGCGGCGCTCCACAGACTCTACGATTGGCCGGTGCGCGGCTGACGTCACTGCAGGAGAGAACATACTGGGCTGGATGCTGAGGACTGGTACCATAACCGCGCGCCCAGCATCATCAGCATCTTCATAATCAATATATTCAACGCTGCTTTGGAGAGTTTGCCACCTGTTGTAAACGTTTGACTGCCAGCACGCGCCCAGAAAGACCAGAGCGGCTTGTTTCGAGAAGAAATCCATTGTTTGGTGAGCTTCAGAGGCACATTTAGGCAGCGGAGGAGACACTGTGGATTACAGACATGCTGTATGTTTCGTGTGTTCCATGTGCAGTTGCGCGAGGATGATGATGGTGATGCCATTTGCACGAAAGGATCCATGAGGTAAGCTGTGCGCAAATCGCTTTTGTTTTCAGTCCGTTTGAATTCAGAGAAAATCCAGAGACAAATATTATACTCACAGTATCGATAGATTTATCGTGCCTTATATGTGACCTATTGGCTCTAAATGAGTTAATCGATTATAATTAAAGCCAGCGCTTCATAAAACCGCTTTAAATGTTATGTTTGATCACAAATAATTCGCAGAAACCTACTGGGTGTCGTTCATCCCGTTGAGCCAATGTGAGACGAGCTTTATTCTTTTATACATAAAAGTTGACTGATATCCAATTGGGGCTGATAATAAACATCATATTTAATTTTAAATATATCAAACCAAGAGTTGTAGCTGTGTTTCACAATGAGAGAACATTCTTTCTGTGACATTTCATTTGCTAGTGTGTTTTATGACAGTCGTAATTAGTAAATCAAAGTTAGCTAGATGTTTACAGTGTGTATTATAAAATTATGACACCTAACGCTTGGTGTCTGAAACTCATGCACCCATAATGCATGTTTGGGTAAGAAAAGCAATATTTATGTGGTGTGTTATATAATAATGCCATTAAATATGCGTTTAAGGCAATGGGGCCTGACGTAAAGAAGGATTGTGTAAGTTTTTGAGAATGTACATGTGTGAAACAGAGTCTGTAGTTTTTGCACTTTATTATAGCACAAATGTTGATGTTCGGATAGGAACTGATCCTTTCGAAAGTCTTTTATACCACATTAGTGGTAGGTTTGTTTAACTGTTGAAAAAAAAGATACATTTTGCATTACAGAAACTGCTTAATTTGAGATTTGATATTAATTTAATTAGAATTATATCAAATACACGAATAGCAATAAAAAATAATTTACATGTTATTTTTTTAGATTTCAAAAATGCCGTTTAAATTGCTTTTCTCTAAACTCTTTGTGTGTTTTAGTCCTCAAAGCTACATTTCTCTCTGTTGATTTGTTTTAATGAAATGCTTGCGATTTCTTCGTAGGTGTTTCTGCGTTCGTAACATCCGGATGAGCAATGCACCTTCACTCGGGCCTAAAGCCTCTTTCTGAGGGTTGGTTTCTCTCTTTGGTTATCTAGCTGTATGAGTTTTCACATTTCATAAAGCTAGATAACCGAAAGTAGAAATAATTCTCAAAATCTGTTGGGGACAGCCACTTTTACCTCAGGTAATCTCACTCGTCTGAATGTGTTCAAAACCATCGCCGTTAGGAACCAGTCAACTTCCTGTCAATCTGAAGCAGTTGTAAATGCGGAACCCAACACTGTCTTCGCTGAATTGTGGGAATTGATTTAGCGTAATCTGCGTTCGTAACTAGAATCTTTGTGTTCTTTTCTCTTCAGCAATGATTTTAAAAGAAGGACCTGCACTAAAACGTTTAGAGAGATTCTCATTTGGCGTATTTTCAACCCTGTGCTCCTTTGAAATCATATTGTCAGGTGACACTGGGTTCTGGCTGGTGAGGTCCTCACTAGCTCTTGCTATCAAAAGAGGTACTTGAGGGCTATTTGTTGGGGTCTGTAACCTAAAGGGAGGCCTTAGGATTGTCCTGTAGTCCTATTTAGACTCTTTGTGCTGGATTTCCCCTTGTGAAAGACAGAAACAATGGCAGCAGTACAAACACTTATTCACTGGCTGTATATACACACACAGGGAAAGCAGCCTATCATTGCATTCAGTGGCTCCTTAAACGAGGCTGCATTTAATTCTTTAGGAAAAAACTCCATTGCGGTAGGTAATGATACACAGTGCTGGCTAATTGGTTAGACTCAATGGAGTGCGTTTATAGCTTTAAGAGCAACTGAGGATATTCCCATGCATCGCTGCAGTTTCTGGATTGGACACTTAAGATTTTTCCCTAAAATGGAGGCTGTTCGGTCTATGTTCTGCCAACCTTGCATCTTCAAAAAAATATTAAATTTCACATCAATATTCAATGTTATTTTTTTTATGAATGCTCTTAATATTTAGTAAAATAATTACAATATAATAATATTTTAATATTAATTGTTTAAATATAAAATATGTAATTATATTAATTGAGCATATATATATATATATTCATTTGTTATAATTTTATTTATTTGAATAAATCAACATTGTTTTGTCTTGTTTTTAATTACAGTATTGTAACAAAATTTAAATGATGAATTCATACGAATTTAATGAAAAAATATACATTACGTATGCATAGATTTTAATAAACTTCTTATAGGTATATATTACAATGGAAATATTTATATTATGTTATGTTTAGTTTAAGAAATAATTATTAAAGCCTAATTTATTACAATTGTACGATGTAAAAGTTAATGAAGCAAATATAACTGTATTAGAGATATTTTATATATTATAAAATAATGTTTTTATACTATTAAAAAAAATTCATCATCATTAAATAATATATATTTCTTTATCTCTTAACACACTAAATGAATCAATTAACTGAATGTTGTGTGTATATAAACAGCTTGATGCAAACAAGAAGACAGTTGCCATGGCATCAGCTTGGCAACAGTAACAAACAGTGTTTCAAATGCTTCTTTTTCATATTGTTTGAATCTTCTTGGTACCCTCCATTTCTTTTTCTCTCTCTCATTGTGCTGTTCTCACTCCTTCCCTCTCGCCTTTCATACAGAGTCTTATTTCCATCCACAGTATGGCACAATAAACTAACAACAACGAGGGCACAGCCATCAGAGAGCGAGAGAGAGATGCTTGGAGGAACATGGCAGTCTCCGTTTGCTACGTCTTCCTTTCTCCGCCTACCCAGAAACCCCCAGTGCCATCTGTACCCCTGTGGGGCGCGGGAGAATCCATGCCAGTGCCAGCGGCGACAAAACCCTTGTCAGCGTCCACAGGGAAGAAGGAAGGAAGGGAGGCCATCTTGACGGAGATCTTACACCAGAAGCTAAGATGGCTGGGCTGGCACATGAGGTGAGTTGCATCATGGTCTTTTTTTTGCATGCGTGTGTGTTTATTGGGGATATTATAGCCCCCTTCATTTGCCCCCCCTCGCTTCCAGCCTATCTGATCTTACTGCACTAATTAGCGAGAGGGTTTTGGCGAGGGCTTGACGAAGGAAGAGGGGGAAGCAAAGAAAATAAATGAACTGGCAATGACTGTAGCAGCGACTGCCATTTTCCTTTGTTAAAGCTGTGCTGTGCCTCGCTAATATATTAACATTTAGTGTTCGTTAACGGCTAAATTCAGATTCATCAGCAAAATATTAACCCTGCAGTTAGTCCATCATAACATACAAGCACAGTACTGAATAAATGTCTATATATAAATGTTTTGCATTTTTTTAAATTAAAAAATTATAATAATTTAATTTAATTTAAAAGAAAATAGATATTTGTATGACTTTGTAGTGTGTGTGTGCGTGTAAAAAATATAATATATAAATTGTGTGTGTTGAAATATACAAATATATGGATATTAAATGCATTTAATAATGCATTTAAATTATTTTACACTCTTGTTTTGTTCTTTACATTCCCCACAAAAAGGGAAATGCACTTCTACAGAGGGCTTATTTACAATTCAGATCAATTTCTTTAAAGCAAATTGTTTTTTAGCTGAAGACGGATAACGAGGGGTGGGAGGATAAAAAGAAGAAAATAACGAATCTGGGGCTGCTAATGAGTGGCGCTAAGCTAAGATCCTCTTGACACAGATGCAATGAATGGAGAGAGGGCTGGTGGCGTGTTTAAAGAGACACAGCGTCCCAGCGTTCTCATGGCTCGTGAATCCTGTTGCATTCGGCGGGATTTGTTTTGATTTTTACATCTTCAGACGTTTCAGAATTCAGGGCTACAGAAATGTGATGCCACTAATGCATGAATTCAGTTCAGTTCCAGCCCTTTTCTTTTAGTAATTTCTATATATTAGTAATTTTAAAATACAGGTTATGTTGTTAGTTACTGTCATATATATATATATTTAGAATTTGAACTGATTGTAAAGACAATGTTACAATATAAAGAAAATATGGTGTGTCATTTCAGAATTGGTGTAATTTGAAGCCTTTGCAATTGTTGGTCAATTGTTTAAAGAATGAAGAAGTGATTGAATTAGTGAATGAGTGCATGAGTGAATAATCATTTGAAAACTGCAGTTAATGTGAATTTTGATCATATTTTCTCAAATGCATGCAGTTTAAAATAACTCTGAATGCTTACTTAAAGTGCATAAGAAATGCTCTAGAAATAAATTTATCACACTTAAAACACCTGAAAAGATGATGAAAAATAGTCTATAATATTTTACATGATTTTGTACATACTTTCCCTTCATATTTATATGAAAGTTAGTGAATGATATATGATACAAGTGACATAAATTGATATATAAATGTGTGTGTGTGAGTGTGTGTCTGGAAATTCTTAATTACAAAAAAAAACATTATACATACACACATAGTTTTCCTAATAGGTTAATATGAAATTGAGCATAAAATGTGTATAAAAATTAAATAATTAAATTAGTATATAAATATTTACATAGTCTTATATATTCATAAAAACGAGTGAATACCGTATGTTTTATATATATATAGATATATGAATTTATATAAATTCAATGTAAAAAATGCTAGTTTTTTTTGTAATTTTAGAATTATCAGACTAGGTATTTTTAAGTATATAACTCAAAAATTATATAAATACTTAAAAATGCTTTGTCTGATGATTCTAAAATTACAATACTTATATATTCACATATAAAACTGATATATTCATATGAAAAAAGCTAATTGTGGAAGTCTTGCTCTTTGGCCTTCACACAGACACAATGCAATTTTCCAAACAGCATGGGTCGGTCAGTGTCAGGCCCTGGCAGAGGTGGCCCGTGGTGCCCCTGGGTTTTCTGAAAGGCAGGGAGAGGGTGAAGCTGGTACGAGGGCCGGCAGCTGCAGCATGCATGCCTTTAATGAACAGAACGTGGTGTCAGCCATTAATATTCTGCCCAGCTCACGGCTGGTCCCTCGCTCTCAATGGAGGCCCCCTCCTTTATAAAGAGCTCCGCTTTCCCACCATTGTCAGGGCCGCTGCTCCTGCGGCACGACTGGAGGGGGCAGGGTGGGAAACACCGATGCAGACCAGACACCACCAGATGCCAAAGACACGAGACGGTTATGCAGATCGCTGAGCCTTTGTGTGTGTTTGTGTGTACAGGGGTGTGTATGTTTACAGACGCCACCTGATCATCTTAATTAGTTTGCATGTAGTTAATTCGTGTCTGAGTCTGAGTGGGATGCAGATGTAAATGGGCTGAGTGCGTTTTGATGCCTTACAGAATTGATATTTTGTTCCCTATTGTTTCTTGAAAACAAACTGACAAATTTAGCTGTTAAATTATTATTTTTTAATGTGTATTATATATATATATCTCAACACACACACACACACACAAAGAGTTTGTTGCCAGTACAATTTTTATACATATATTTAAAAGAAAATTGTCATTCAGCAAGAATGCATTAAACTGATCATAAGAGACATTTATAATGTCACTAAATTTGAACATTTTAAAACACAATATTAACAATATTTGTTTCGTTACAATAATTTCTGAAGTTTCATATGACACTGAAGATTTTGCTTTGCCATCACAGAAATAAATGACGTAATAAAATAGAAATTAAAAAGTTAGTTTAAATTTTAAAATGTAATTAAATTTAAATTTAAATTTAGAATTTAAATAAATATTTTATAATATTACTGGTTTTGTTGTATTTTTAATAAAATACATGCTTTTTGGTGAGCATATTAGACTTAAAAAACAAAAACCTTTTGAATCATAAAATATAATATATGTAATATTATAATAGACTCACATTAAAAACATTTGTAAAAACCTTACCGACAAGAAAATTTGAAATGTGTAATATAATATAATATTAATAATATAATATAATTATCATATTAACATTGCATGTGAAATGTATAACAGACACCAGACAACATAAGTTATTTACAGTACCAGTTCAACTGCAGGAATGAACTTAAAGTACTTACTGCTGTTGAAATAAATTGAGCAATGTCCTCAGGTATCCATTGTTTCAGATACAGTAAAGAGCGGCACTGTTTGTTGATGAAATTAATAGACCTCTGGGTAAGGTACAAGGCTGCTTGGGCTGGTGATTTGCATCAGCACTGTGATGAAGGTCATATGACATCAGAGGCGGGCACCTTGTGCACCGTGAGCTCCGCAGAGTGAAGAAACCATCAAACAACAAGCCCACCTCAGCTTCACCTCATCAAAGAGAGGCCACCCAGATACAGACAGAGAAAATGATAATGCTGATAATGCGCCATTACTGTGATAAAGACTTGAAAATTAAAAGAGAATGGAAGGCAAATAGGGACGGGTTTGTAGAGACACATTGTGAGATTGATAGATTCGGAGGATGGAGGGAAGGAGGGGTGGACACGTGATGAGGAGACATGTTTTAGTTCCTCTGGTGCCTCACGGCTTTATGTAAACCAGTCTTCAGTCACTTCCTCCGTTCTTATTACATAACACATAATAAAATTCATATATCAGAACTGTATTTGTAGTAGTTAAGCCATCTCAAACATATGCATTGATAGCACTATACTGAAACTATAACATTTAAAAATTTGAAAACGTTTTTGATGTTATGTTCACTATTTACAGTGGAAACCATAGAATTGTGAAAGATGCAAAGCTGAATTCAGTTTTCAGTGCCATCCTTCAGAAATCCTTCTGATATGATCATTTGCTGCTCAGGATACATATTGCAGTTGAAAAAAGTTCAGCGTTTCTAATGAACGGTCTTCTACTGAGATTGATTTTAATGGTTAGGTTCCCAAAGACCTCAGCGATATAACTTAAAATAGCAATAATTATTATAATAATAATGATAGTCATTTTAAATGAACTTATTTTGCCTTCAGTTTCTTATAATAAGTTCTTCTGACCTAATTAAAAGCCAGCAGGAGGATATTATTAAAGCTTTAACCCTTTAAGCACATTACAGGCAGCAGTCTTAGTAAAAGGAAAAAGGAATACGAGTTATGTGAAAAATATGGTTTATATGGATCAGTAAAGATGTGATGCATGACAATTTTTATATTTCTTTCTAAAATTATAAAAAAAAAAAAAAGGAAAAAGTACCAATAAAAAAAGTTAATCGCTGAGTAAGATATCAGGTTAAAATTAATTTTATGAGCAGACAAGTTAGGGAATTAATATTAATGCATTTGCCCTGAAAAAAAAAAAATCATTAAATGTAATCTTTTTTTAATTAAGGTTAGTGTTTGCAATCAATTCATTTTAGCTACATTTAAAAACAAAAGTTGGCTACCTTTCCGTATTTAAATAAATAAAATAAAATAAATTGAGTGCAACCACTTACTTTAAAGAAATTAGTAAAAATATTTTCAGTGGGAAGAGGAAATCTGAAAACTTTTCTTTCAATAATAATCAAAATTATTTTTATGTGAACTTGGATTTTGCAAAAACATGTATTTGAACAGAGCTTATAGTTTGTACTCAACCTGTGAAATTCCATAAAAATAGATAAATAATTAAATAAAAATACTGGTTGACTGTAGAAGACCTCCGTGCTTTTTGATTGTATGCTGGGTGATTAAAAGAAGTGTCTAGCATTATCTGTTAACACAGTCCAGTAAGATTAAATCATGATCGAGTCTGCTGTGTATTTAGGTCAACAGCCATGAGCAAAAGTCTGTCATCTTTATATATCTTTGACTGTGTGCTAGTCACGCTCTATCAACTCTTAAACTGTAACAAGACATGCTGTTAAACTGTTGAAGTCAGTAACTATAAGTAATACATTTACTAATCTCCAGAAAACTTCATTAAACAATATGTGCCGCTCAGAGTCCTAAATTACAGTAAATGTAGGTCAAGTTTAATCTTAGTCTCTTAATGCAACTTTGGCCAAGAACTAATCTATCAAGTTAAGAATCGGATCTTCCTACATCCCTGGTTTTTTGTCATTACGACGAGTGGAAACCCCCTGGATGTGAGTGTCGAACCAAAAGCAGTTGACCTGATTTTTGAGTCGGATTTGGTTGTCAAAGCGTCATCCTCAGAAGTATGTGGGTTTGTTTATGATTTAATCGCTGGAAATGTGCATTACTGCACAAGTCGATTAAACTACCCGAGTGTTGAAAAGGATGTTTATAGTTTATTTATTAGGGCCGCTCATTAGCTGATGCAAAGCGCCTGTAACCCTTGAGGCTCGTGGGTTTAATTGAGCCTCTGTGGTGAAGAACGGATGAAGAGAAAAGCAGGCGCTCCTCAAACATGAGATAAAGTAGGACTATTTTGGGCTATTTTACTTCCATATAACACCAAACTTTACTGCTTTATTCATATCTATATTCTGAAGGCTTTTACGCAGTGGCTCGTTTATATATTATTCACCTGATTTATGTGAAGAATTAATTTTATTATTAAAGCATTTCTGGCTGTTTATGACTGATTAAAAAGGGAAATCCAAAAACTTTATTATGTCATCAAAATTACTAGAATTTTGATCAAATAAACTGATTAATTAACTTTCATCTCACAAGTTTTTTTTTTTAAATGTGTGTGTGAGTGTGTCTGGAAATTCTTAATTACAAAAAAAAAAAACATTATACATACACACATAGTTTTCCTAATAGGTTAATATGAAATTGAGCATATATGTTTAAAAATTAAATAATTTAATTAGTATATAAATATTTATATAGTCTTATATATTCATAATTTATATAAATTCAATATAATTTTTTTTTGGTAATTTTAGAATTATCAGACTAGGTATTTTACACGAATTTTGATAAAAAAAACTGATTAATTAACTTATAAAGTATTTGTGACTTTTTTCATCTCACAAGTTTTTTTTTTGCAATTTTGAGTTTATATCTCACAATTTTTTTTCCTCAGAATTGCAAGAAAGTCAGTTAAAAAAAAAAACTAAGTGTGACTTTTTTTAATCCCACAATTCATATATTTTGAGTTTTCAAGTAATTTTGAGTTTATTTCTCACAATTCTGACTTTTCCCCCTCAAAAACTCAAAATTGCAAGAAAGTCAAGTCAAAAAACCTTTTTTTTTCTTAAATCTGCAGTCAGAATTTTGAGATTTAAAATTCACAATGGCTTTTTTAGTTTCTGTATCCTATGTTACACACGAGTTCACATAGATTTCTTTCTGAAAATGTATGCAAATTAGTGCATTTTTAATTACCTACAGCCCCATTTGCATTTCAGAAAACTAGTAATGCAATGTTATGTCTTAGCACACTGCTAGAGTTATGTATGATATCTGTTCGCCTAATTTTACCCAGTCCTGATGGGTGACTGATTTTACCACAGGTGAAACGGCCGGTCAGTGAAGTCAAGTTCAAGTCCACATATGTCTAGACCATCTCGTTCCATACGTCCCTCTTTCTTCACACACAGGGGGTCTGTTTGCCCTTTGACCCGTGCGTAAGTTGCTATGGAAGGGCGGCGAGAGGGTTCAGTAATGTTCCCGTGAAAAAGCCATGCTGTCAGAGTCTGTCTAGTGACGTCCCCCCCTTCCCCGCCTCTCTCCGCAGCTGGGCACGGTCCCGGAGCCTGGGAATCTTCGGGCTCAGACCTGGTCCACCCCCCATTGAGACTCAGTCTAGCCGTACCCTCAACCCACCATCTGCAAGCCGCCGCTCTCAAGTTCAAATCCAACGCACATATGATGCACAATACGGAGGTGCAAAGGTTTGCTTATAATTGCAGCAATGCACGTGTGTTTTTACGCACTGTAAATATAAATGGAGATCTGCCAAACCCGCCGTCTTGTAATTGGTTGGCGATGCTGAAGGTGTGTGTTTGGAGTCGGAAAGAGAATTACAGTGTGTAAGAATGTGTGTGTGTGTGTGGTTGTCGGGCAGCAGGAGGGTATAATAAAAGGAGTCATTTGCATAAGCTGCATGGAGCCCGAAGAGGGTGTTCGGAGGAAAACAACAAGAATGAAAAAAGGACAAATCCTACGTTGTGCGGGCAGAAAGAGAAAGCGAGGGCTTGCGTATAGGGGAGAGGGTGGAAATTAACGGAGAAAGACTTGGAGCTGCTCCCCTGTGGTAATGAAAGGCATCAGGAACCTCAATGCATAATATTTGAACACTGTGACAGAGCGCTTACATTGTTTACAAAGGCCTATTGAGGTAGAGAGAAAGAGATTGATTACGGATCATTTATTTTGCTTTTGATGAGCGTGGAACATGTGAAAATATTAAAATTGTATCATCGTCGCTCTGCGGCTCTGTGTGAAGCTGTATTGTGATTTGTGTTTTGAGCGGCAGGTACAACGGCACGTTTTATTCCGATCGTTTTGCCCACATCATGTCTGTGCAATTAAAAAATCACTGTTTATGGAAGCAGGTCTTTTAGATTGTATATTAATGCGGCTCTGGTAAGCTTTGGTTTTTCTCTTTTGCAGATGTGGACGGAGCTCGGTGGATGCACGCTTCGTCGAAAATTATCCGGAAATCGACTAATTATGCATCCAGAGAGAACAATAGGAGCCTCGAGCACCTGAAAGTTTAAGAGGCACATAAAAACATGTTGTGTGTGTGTGTTTGTATGAGACCAAAAAAAAAAAAAAAAAAAGAATTGTACTCTACTGTATTATACAGTACCATCATTTTAATGCATTTCTTTACAGTTAGCCTGCTTATAGATATTTAGGCTACCTATTTCTAAAGCTGCAGTTATAAATGTACTTTTGTTAAAAATCAAACATTATGTGCATTTTATATAGGCTACACATATTTTTTTTTGTGATTTAATTTCATTTATAAATATAATATTTCTACTGTATATTGTAGGCTAATGTATGGATGAATAAAAATGTGATATGAATCAGCTTTGTATTTGCATTTTATTGACGTCATATTGTGTCACACCTGGCATACAATTAAAGTTAATTACTGTGAGTTATTTGTAGCTTAATTTGTAGGCTACTTAAAACACTTGTATATTGTTGAGAACTATGATAATCAGATTTCAACGGGCAG
This sequence comes from Enteromius afrohamiltoni, assembly GCA_034779775.1. Taxonomy (NCBI): domain Eukaryota; kingdom Metazoa; phylum Chordata; class Actinopteri; order Cypriniformes; family Cyprinidae; genus Enteromius; species Enteromius afrohamiltoni. The sequence continues at coordinate 4,305,501 of JAUYWG010000066.1, read as the reverse complement.
CGAGAGTTATAAAAAGTTGTGTGGTTCAGTTAAGGTAATGGTTGTAAGGTAATATTGTAATGGATTATTTTAGCACGATCCAGGTCTAATTCAAAGATTAAAATAATAAGGTAACGCTAGGCTACACCTTTTAGAATAGAAAAACACAGCTTGAAAAATGTTGATGTAATTTGTCGTGAAAATGCCGCACGCGGATTCACCTATCCTACTACGGTGAAGGACATCCGATTAATATTCATAAACTAAGCCTTCGGCATTGGACGGATAGCGAGCAACGTCAGCACGACCTACTTAATATTCAAAACAGAAACGTTCACCATTGGAAGGTCACAATCAACGTCAGCGAGAATATATAAATATTCAAGACACGAGCTTTTACCATTGGAAGCTGTACCAAGACACGTCACATGGTCACTTAATATTCAAGTAGTAATCTTTCGCCACAGTAAGATTCGTAAATTCTCGACAGGGAAAAGATTTTCGTAACAGAAGCTACAAAATAAACGGTTCATTTTGTGGAAATAAAGAATTAAAATAAGCACAAGGAAGCATAATTTAAGGCCTTTATAAACAAGGACAACAAACGGCTTTAAAAACATGTCACTGGTTTTCTAATTTAAAAGAAAAGCGCTGTTTGAATTGTGTCTCAGTAAAGACAAATTACACTGAACGTAAATTAAATTAGATTCAAATAGCGTAACAATGTGTCCGATTTTAAAAATCGTGAGCATTCCATTAGATCTATATTGGGTTCTACTAAGAACAGAATGCTGAAATAAGAACTATCACACTTTTCATTAGATTTTCAGCCAAATAAATAAGATAAAATCTTATAAAATTAAGATTATAAAATCGCAAATCACATATTTAAATATATAATCTTTTATGAATATTGGTTGTTACAGTGGACGGCAATAATATATTTTATTTTTATTTTTTGTTTAATTTGATACATTTGTAACTTTACATATGAGTCACACCTCAATAAATAATTAACACAGAAAACAACACAAATACATAAGAAGCTTTTTGTTTCTTTACCGGTAATGACTTCCGGTTTAGACCAAAAGGACACTTGATGGAGTCCAGATGAATGAATATATTGTGGACAGGGACCGGCTGGTCGCTCCCTAGAGGACAATAAACTGGACCAAAATGACAGAGGTCAGAGTTCAGAAGGACAAGTCAAGAGCTGCTAATTGAGTGGCGATTTCCTCTTTCTCCCTAGTGACCACTGAGGGCGGATGACACTGAGGTCCCTAAAATGTCTGCACGGTAATGAACCCATGACCTTTCATAGAGACCAAACACTAAGAGCTAACTGCTAAGAAAAATAACAATTAGTAATTTTTTAATTTTAGTTCAATTTAGTAATTGAAATTTAAATTAAATTATACAGCTCGCACATCTGAGCAAAAATTTTTTTTTGCTCTTTTTAAAAATTATTTTACAAACAATAGGAAAACCAGTGTTATCTCATAGATAGATAGATAGATAGATAGATAGATTCATTCATTCCATGAATGATGATTTTCATTCGTTTACTGGACTTCTATCCCTTCAGAAGGATATATGTATATTGCACTTTAGCATACCAATAGAGCCGGAGCCTGTGAACCCCGCCGACCCTTTGACCTCTCTCCACAAACATGAATAGCATCACTCAAGGCCTGGACAGGCTTTTCATCCGACCTGAGTCGTGCCTAAGCTCCTAAACATGATGATTTAATGTATCCTTAGCCCCCCGGGTAGCTTTTGCAGGGACTAACAGAAGTTTGTTTAAGACACAAACCCCCTCTAAAGACATGCCTCCCCATCTAATGCTTTCTCTCAGTTACACACAAGCAAACGTCCCTCCCCTCCTGTTCTTCAGCCTCCACACTTGGCAAAATTAAGGATCTTATCTAACAAGGGCTCTTTCATCTGCTGAGAAAAGCAGAATGTATTCAACCGGCTTCTTCGTTGGCAAAGAAGAGAAAGAACATTTCCTTGTTCAGAACTGGACCCATAATCATCTACACGTTAATTAATGAATCACTGGAGAAGTTGTGAGAGTAGTACTCATATGTTAAAGAGATTTGTTAATCAATAAAGATATACTTTTTTCTATATTTATTGTAGTTTTTATCCTAAATCCTTAGAAAGAACAAAAATGCAAGTTTATGCATAATTTAAATATATAAGGACTATTTACAAATCAGCTTTGGGAATGACATCTGAATTATATGAATATTATAAATACATATTATAATGTTTTTTTTTAAAGTTAAATCAATCTTATATTTTGAATTTAAAATTTTAGTATAAGTTTATGAAGAGAAATAGGTTCAGTCTTCGTTTATTTGATGTTAAAACGATTTATTGTTTCAGTTACTATATTATATTCTACAAACGTTAAATTACCAGTATATAAAAACCTGTCTTGTGTCTGTCTTACTGTATGCTCATTTTCTATGACGATAGCGCCCTCACGCGACAATAGTAAGAAACGTGTTGGGCGCTTGATTTCCGACAAAAGATTTTCAATCCAACATTTTTATAGCGATTTGTTTTGTTAAGTTATCTTAATAAGGTCATAGCGTCGTGTTTTTTTAATTTTTTTAGTGAGGGCACTGGATTTAATAATATGCTATATCAAAGACGTAAAGTAAGATTAGCCCTGTAATCGAAATTTGAGAAACATGAGACTGTTTCTGTTTTGTGCGTTGTGTTTGTATGTTGTGAGTTTAACCTACATCTTTTAACCATATAAATAGAAAAATTACGACCCCGGCAGGACTCGAACCTGCAATCTTCTGATCCGAAGTCAGACGCCTTATCCATTAGGCCACGAGGCCTTCGCTACAACCTCCGGAAAATATACTCTTCTATGTTTACAAGAACATCATATATCTTGTATTTAAGAGTTTACTTGGAAAATATATATATATATTTCACTAATCTAAAATTATTTAGGTGCAAAATATTCTATACCTATTAATGAAAATGTAGCATAGACGGCGTCATCACGCGGAACCAAAGCACTGGGTGTCGCTGTCAGGCAGGTCGCGCTTCATAGGAGCAGGATTTTCTCGGATTGAACTGTTCGACGCGTGTGTAGTGTGTACGAATGTCTTTTTGGGCTGTATTTAGGAACAAAATGTTGTCTGTGATGTAACGATATCGATTTGCAAGTGCACTAGCATGGACAGAAAAGCAGCGTTATATACTTTATACAGCGGTGGTTAATCAGGTATTTGCCATGCTTTTTGTCAGTGTGACAGATGAATACAGTTGGTTCATTCTCAGACTAAATGATGTAAGAAACATGCTTGATCAAAAGATTTATAATAACGGTAACGTTACTCATATGTATGTCTTCACTAAATAAAACGGAGCTTCTCATAGTAGCTCTAACTATGTCTTACTTTTAGGAATCATTCTATTTTATATGGTTAACATTTTATGTTTTTAATAAAACGATCAAATAAAATGTCAAAATATTGTATATTTATAGTATAAATATTTAAATTATTAATTAAAATGTATAAATTCAAAAATAGCATCTTAAAGGATGTACATTGTCAGTCTTGATGTGATCTTTGATTTGCATCTCTAACTTTTGTTTATTTTTCATTTACCAGGTTCTTCTAAGTATGTCATGAGTATATTTCATCCTAGGCTTTGATTGCGATGCTTCGTCTGATACAATGTCACTGGTTGCAGTCCATACGAGCTGGAACCTGGGTAAGATGGTGCTCCACGTCTGTGAAACCCAACTTCCAGCAGGGCTCAGATCAGACCCGTCTGAACCCCCTCAACATCCAGATGCTCTCCAGGAACCTGCAGGAGCAGATATTTAGGGGTCGGACGCAGGAGTGCACGGACGAGGATGTTGAGCGCAGTATAAGACACTTGGAGCAGCATAAACTGTGGGGGAAAGAAACAACCCTGTTACCTGACGTAGAACTCAAGTTACCACAAATGTACGGCGATGACATTGACGAACACTTCAGTTTACTTGCCCAAAAGCAGAGCCTTCCTTACCTAGAGGCGGCCAGTCAGCTTCAGAGTGCAAGACTTCCCAGGATGCCCAAGGAATGGGCTTGGGAAGTGGGCTGGACTCGGTATGGGCCAGGCGGAGAGAGCCAAAGTGTCAATTTCCCAGATGAGAAAGCAGTAGTGTTTGATGTGGAAGTCTGTATGGAGGAAGGACACTGTCCTACATTGGCCGTGGCGGTTTCCCCAAATGCCTGGTGAGGATTACTGATGATAACAGGTGCATATTCTCCAGCGATTTTTACCAGTGATTCTAGACAAAGGTTTTTTATTTGGTGTTGCAGGTACTCATGGTGCAGTAAGAGGCTAATAGAAGACAGATACACCTGGTCTAGTGACCTGACGCTGTCCGATCTCATCCCTCTGGAGACCCTAGCAAACTCCACCCAACCACGGGGCGGTGTATGGCAGGAGAGGCTGCTGGTTGGACACAACGTGAGCTTTGATCGGGCGTACATTAAAGAACAATACTTATTAAAGGTGGGATTCATTTTTCAAATATCCCTTTACTAGTTTTTGTTCATTTCATTAGGGGTGTAACAATATTAACCTTCTATATCATTTGGTCTTAAAACAATGAAATGTAATCATTTTAAAAACTAATGGTAATAGTTGGTGTCAGAATAATATGTTTTTACGGTAGGCTTTCTTAAACTGGGGTTCATGAAGGAGTAAGTGGTTCTTGAGTTGAAAAGCTAACGATTAATTTTAATTAATATTATTATTAAAAATAAAACACTTGAAATATTTATTTTGGTTCCCTTGGTATCATATTTGTTTTGGAATCCCTGCATTGTTATGAATGTAAACTTAAAACATGTTGTCCTTACAAGTGTAATAATAAATAATACATTTGATTCATATAGCAGTTTTCATACATTTGTATGTAACTCAAAGTGCTTTACCGAGAGCAGACAAACAACAAAAGAGAACAAAGAAAAACCAGCAATAAGGACAAGAATAATGCAATTGAAAAAATAACAGCAATAAAAATAGAACATAATCTAAATAATAAAAATGTCTAGCAAGGACAAATCAGCCAACCACTAGATGCACCATGTCAGCCAGGAGGTGCCCTGCAAAATCAGCACCGCCCTAACTAAAAGCCAGAGTGTAAAAATGTGTTTTAAACTGCTTTTTAAAATTATTAAGGCATGTCAAATATTTTTAGGCAGATTGTTCCAAGTCTTAGGAGCATGAAAATGCTGCTTGTCCATATTTCTTATATTTTGCCTTTGGGATGTTTAGCAAAGTGGAGCATGCTGATCTTAAGGGTCTATTTGGAATACACTCGGTCAAACACTCTGAAATATGTGAAGGGGGTTAGTCCATTTAAAGCTTTACTAAAAGTATTTTATAATCAATTCTTAAAGAGGCCGGTCACCAGTGTAGGTCTGCTAAGATAGCTGTTATATATTCAAATCTTCTAGCGTGAGTAACAACTGTGTAGAGCAATAGGCTGTAGTCTTTCAACTGTTTTTTAGGCAGTCCTGTGATTAAATTAAATCGAGTCCGTCTGAAAGTATTAAAATGACTAAAACTAAAAATGAAATGAAAATTAAAACTTGACTTATAATTCTTGTTATTTAAAAGGAATAAAACAAATATTTCAAGAACATTTTAAACATAGAAATGGTGTCTTGAAAATGACCTGAAAGAAAATAAGTGCAGGTTATAGTGCTAAAATTACTCTTTTAATTTATGAAATAGAAGTACAAATAAAAAGCTAAACAGAAGTATTTAAAAAATAAAAGTAATATTAAAAGCACATAACAAAACGATTTAAAATTGAACTGAAATTAAAATCAAAACTGAAAATATAAGTCTAAAGCGCGCTAATTTAAAGTAGTAATAAATTATAATGTTAAAGTGATGTGCAAAATAAAACAGTGTGTTTAAAAATGAATATGCACAAATAAATATCCAATACTAACTGATAATGTTAACAAAATTAGAGAAATTTCTAATATTGGCCAAAAAGACTATATGTATCATTTTGGTTGGTCTGTGTAGGGCTCCAAAATGCGGTTCCTGGACACAATGAGTCTCCACATGGCAATCTCCGGTCTGACGGGATTCCAGCGCTCACTCTGGATGGCTAGCAAGTACGGCAAGAAAAAAGGGTTACAGGAAGTGAAGGAGCACATAAAGCGTCTCGGCCGGAAATCGGAGGGCCCGAAGGTTTGTACAAACCTTTCACAACAGTTCACAATACTGCCAACCGGTAACAAATTGTTTGATTTTTCTCGTGCAGATTGGCTCATGGGAATGGGTCGATATTAGCAGTATCAATAACCTTGCTGATGTTCATGCTCTCTATGTGGGAGGAGAACCGCTGAAGAAAGAGCCAAGGGATATCTTCGTTAAGGGCAGCATGCCGGACATTAGGAGAAACTTTCAGGTAAACGAAAGAGTTAACTCAAAAGCCTTGTCTATTTGAACAGATTTAGAGAAATGTAGCATTACATCGCTTTACAAGATGTTAACTGATGAACTGTATTATTGTGATGTTTTTAGCAGTCACTCGTTCTGACGGCACCCATTCACTTTATAGCATCTATTGTTGAGCAAGTAATGCTAAATCTCTCCAAATTTGTTCTGATGTTCTACTTTTTTCACAAATTAATGCAAGTGTGTTTTATTCTGATAGGAGCTGATGCAGTACTGTGCTCTTGATGTTTTGGCCACACACGAGGTGTTCATTCAACAGTTACCTCTCTTTATGGAACGGTAAGACACTTACTTTACATAAACCCACCACCAGCTCTACATTACGGCATATTACTGTTAAATGATCTGACGGCTGCTCTCTTCTAGATGTCCTCACCCAGTGACGCTTGCAGGTATGCTAGAAATGGGCGTATGCTACCTTCCTGTCAATCAGAATTGGAAGCGGTACTTGGAAGATGCCCAGACCACTTATGAAGGGCTGCAGAGAGAGATGAAGAAATCGTTGATGAATCTTGCTGACGATGCCTGCCAGTTATTGGAGAACGAGCGGTAAGCTCCCTGAAAGAAATTGTAAGGAACATACAGATACACGTTCTGCTTATTTTGTTGTTATTGGTACGGTCTGCTGCGCAGCTACAAAGATGATCCCTGGCTGTGGGACTTGGATTGGGATGTTCAGGACTTCAAGCTAAAGAAAGTACCTGTAAGCAAGAAGAAAGCCAAACAAGAGGCTGAGGCAAGAGCAGCAGCAGAAGAAAATGTACCGGATGACTGGAATGAGGGTAGGTGTTTTTTTTTTAAAATCAGTATAGTTGTTCATGGTTGATTTATTTATTTATTATTATTTTATTATTAGCTAACATGCTGTACACTGCTGTTTGGATTTAAAAATTATTTTAAGTCTCGCCAAAGCTGCGTTTATTTAATCAAAAATAGAGCAAAACAGTATTATTATTATTGAAAATAACATTGAAATGTATTCAATTAAGATAATTATATGATTAGAAGCATTGATGAAAAGTTAGATTTTTTTTTAGATTTGATCAAATATATTTCATATAAATAAATATATTTGATCAATATTTATATAGTCTTAACTGTGAACTGTACTGTTGATGAATTAAAAAAAATCTATCTTTTCCTAAAAGCATTTTTGGAAATCTATGGTAATTTGAATTATAAATACTTTAATAAATGTTTTAACAGCTACATGAAACATTATTATTATTCAAATATGATAAAATATTTAAAGAAAATTGCACTCTCATTTTAAATGAGTTATTTTTTTATTACATTTATTTTATAAATGTAAAGTTATTTTAAAGGACAATAACATTATTAACACTCTGTTTCAGACCCAGGTCCTCCTCCAGAAGAAGAGCAAGCTGATCTGCACCCAAGCAGAGAGCTTTTACAGGAACTAAAAGAGACAGTCAGCCACCTGCCAAAAAGGAGACAGCACTTACCGGCCCACCCCAGGTAAATACCACCCCCGTTATCACATTTGAGTAAAACATTGCGTTGCACGAGTGCACATTTTGTACATTGTTTATGCTCAGCTGGTATCGTAAGCTGTGTGTGAAGATGTCTGAGGCCGAGGGCTGGTGTCCAGGAGCCAGTCTCATCAGTCTGCAGGTGAGGGTCACTCCTAAGCTGATGGGCCTCACATGGGACGGCTTTCCCCTGCACTACACAGAACAGCACGGCTGGGGTTACCTGGTACCAGGCCGCAGAGATAACCTGGACACCTCAGAGGACAGTGAAGGACCTGTTTGTCCATACAGGTAAAAAACAGCAAAGATAATTACTGTGTTCTTAAAGAAAACAAATACACTGGCCTGACTGCATCCCATCAAAAACTTGGCTTCCAGGTCAATTGAGAACATCTATAAGGAGTACTGTGAGCGCAAGGGAAAAGAACAGCCCCAGTATCTGGACAGCCCGCCTTCTGATGACTTCATGTTGACAGACAGTGCCGTGTGGCAGATGGTTAGAGATTTGTGTGATACTAAATGGGTTTTTTAGGACTGGTAATTTGCTTTACAGTGGACATTTTCATGCGTGTCTGCATGTTTTTGTGCGTGTGTGTGTAGGTAGAAGAAGTGAGTCGACTGGAAGTGTTTGACGATGAAGCGCTAAGTACTGCAGGAAAATCTATGGGGATCAAGGTTTGGTTGTGATTTAAAAATATATACATTTATATATATATATATATATATATATATGTGTGTTTTTTTTTTTACTCTTGTTAAATTTAAAAAATGCTATATTTACTCATTAGAAAAAACTAAATGCGGTAGCCGAAAATGGGAACGATGAGTGTCCCTATCACAATGGAAATGGACCATTCAGTGATGTCAACATCCCTGGATGCTGGTTCTTCAAACTGCCTCATAAGGTATATGATTTTTGTCCTCATAATACAATGCATACATTCAAGTTATAGTCACATGTTACTCAAATGGTTTCAAATCACAGGACGGAAATGAGAACAATGTGGGTTGCCCATTCTCTAAAGACTTCCTGTCTAAAATGGAGGATGGTACGCTTCAGGCAGGACGAGGAGGCACCAACGCCACACGAGCGCTGGAGATCAACAAGATGATGTCATTCTGGAGAAATGCTCAAAAACGCATCAGGTTTGAGAGTCTCTTGTAAATATGCTAGTCTTTTGAATGTGTCGATGATACATATTTTGATCCAAAATGTCTTATTTGGTCTGTCTTTGCAGCTCCCAAAAGGTGGTATGGCTCCGTAAGGCAGAACTGCCGCGCGCTGTCAGACGGTTGGTTTATGGGGCATCTATAGTGTCTTGTTCATTTGAGTGAAAACATCAGAAGGCGTCTGACCTTCTCTTTGCTCCTCCTTCAGACATGAAGACTTTGATGAGGAAGGACAATATGGGGCCATTTTACCACAGGTCATCACAGCTGGAACCGTCACTCGCAGAGCTGTAGAGCCCACGTGGCTGACTGCAAGTAACGCTCGGGTACGACAACTACAGAGTGTCTTCCGTAAATCACTGAGGATGACATTATTAATGGAGTTCATTAATGATTGCCATTAAGTAATCGTGCATATATATGTGTGTGTAGAAGTTATTCAGTATTTTTAATGTGTTGTTGACTGATCTGTATCAGTCATGCCTATGGAAGCACATAAGAAAAAAAATATGATATGGTAAATCATCTACAATATATAAAGCCAAAATATACAAATGAACAAATCTTCAGTTAAAAGTAACAGATTGTTTTCGTCATAAGTCGTATAGTTTGACTTTATCTGATGATTTGTCTTAATTATGTCCTAATTTCTACTTTTTTACACAATTATGAGATACTAGCTCATAATTTCGACTTCTGTCAGACATTATCACAAAACATTTAATACCACAGTTATGATGCAGTATCTTATTTTCTTTTGTCAAAATGATCACATAATATTAACATTTTTTAATTTGGTGTCATATTTGTAGCCTAATATCTGTCATAACTTTTTATGACAGTTATCCATTTTTATTTTATTTACATAATTCTGACAGTAGTTCATTTTTATGATGTTGAATCTTAATTTCAGCTTTGTCTCAGTGTAGTCTTTGTATCATGTTTGTCTTAGTATCTCGTAATTTATCATTTGCCATCATTATTATCATTTATGATGTAGCATCTCATAATTTCTACTTTTAATCATGATTATGACATCATCTCATAATGTCCTAATACACATTTTTATGTCAACGTTTTGTTCCAGTTAATTGTAATTGCATAACAGATTCAGCGTTAGATTTTAAGTCAAAAATGTTTTTTTTTCTTGTGTTGCAGAATTGGGGCGCCATAATTGTGGCATTAAATATCTGAGGGGTTTGTGTGTGTTTGCAGAAAGATCGTGTAGGCAGTGAGCTGAAGGCCATGGTGCAGGTGCCTCCTGGGTATCACCTGGTTGGATCAGATGTGGACTCTCAGGAGCTGTGGATCGCTGCTATACTGGGGGAAGCACAGTTTGCAGGAATGCATGGTATGCCAAATGCACTTTCCAAGATGCAAATTCCTAAAAACTTTTTTCATCAAAAGCAGTTTACGAAATGAGGAATGCCAAATCTCGTTTCTTATGAGGAACAAACTACACCCTTTAATTATTTTTCATTTCTGATTTCCAGGATGCACAGCGTTTGGATGGATGACACTTCAGGGAAAGAAAAGTCAGGGCACGGATCTGCACAGCCGCACCGCAGATGCAGTGGGCATTAGCCGTGAACATGCCAAGGTCTTTAACTATGGCCGTATTTATGGGGCCGGCCAGCCGTTTGCTGAGAGACTGCTAATGCAGTTCAATCACAGACTAAGTCAACAGGAAGCAGCTAGTAAAGCTCGACAGATGTACGCACTTACAAAAGGACTGCGTAGGTAGGCAAAATGATTTAACGTGACTCATTTATGTAATATTAATTAATTTTTTTTTTCATGTGTATATATAATGAGATATTAAATTGTGTTTGTTATATAAAATTATTATAAAATTCTTACAATAAATTACAAATATTAAATTATATAAAAAGTATTGAAAATATACATAACGTCATAAATTATTTAAAATATTACGTATTTAAATGAGTGGCATGAAATTGTATTTACAAAGTAAATAAGATATATGAAATATGCATTTATTAAAATATAGTTATTAAAATATTCACATTAAATTATATATTGAAGTGTCCCATTATGGTTTTTTTTACTTGACTAGCAGTGTATAACACATCTCTATGTGAATAAAGACGTCTTGCAAAGTTAACGTCAACATGAAACATTACCAAAACCAAAATATAAACCCCATAACAGGGGCACTTTAATAGATTAAATTAGCATGCTTTAAATAATCGATTATGTGCAGATATCAGCTGTCCGAGGAAGGGGAATGGTTAGTAAAGAAGTTGAATTTGGACGTGGAAAGAGCCGAGGATGGCAGCATCTCACTCCAGGATTTGCGTAAAATCTCCAAACTGGCAGCTCCAAGGTCTGCTGACCGTGTAACACATGCTGTTTTATGCTAATTTGTGTTGGACAAACCTGCATGTCAAACTCGTGTTTAACCCTTTGAAGCACCACCAGAGGGAGCAAGAGGAAGTGGAACCTCACAGGGCAGCGTGTGTGGGCAGGCGGCACAGAATCAGAAATGTTCAATAAGCTGGAAAGTATCGCCCACTCCGAGGAACCAGCCACTCCAGTGCTCGGCTGCAGGATTTCCAGAGCTCTGGAGCCTTCTGCTGTTCAGGATGAGGTGAAGTTCATTATTTCAACTATCTTTACACCTCTGCATATGATGTTTGTAATGGCATTCAATGACTGTTTGAGCTACACAGGACGTCATGAGACTTCTATTACGCTTTAGTTCATTACCAGCAGAGTAAACTGGGTGGTTCAGAGTTCAGCTGTAGACTATCTCCATCTAATGCTGGTGGCCATGCGGTGGCTGTTTGAGGAACACGACATTGACGGGCGTTTCTGCATCAGTATTCACGATGAGGTGCGTTATCTGGTGACGAGTGAAGATCGTTACAGAGCTGCACTGGCCCTGCAGATCACCAACCTGCTCACCAGGTGATGGACAAACTTTGATTCCTGTTGTTGTTGGCATTACTCTATGTAGTCCACGCTTGAATATTTTCACCCGTTCTCAGGTGCATGTTCGCCTATAAAATGGGAATGATGGACTTGCCCCAGTCGGTGGCTTTCTTCAGCGCGGTGGACATCGATAAATGCTTACGGAAGGAGGTGACTATGGACTGCGTGACTCCATCCAACCCCACAGGAGTGGAGCGGAGATACGGGTTAAGACGAGGTCAGTCTAAGCCTTAACTGTCACATTAAAGGTCACCTAAAAATGAAAATTAGATTGTAGATGAAATGTAGCATTTCTTCACTTGCTCACCAATGGATCCTTTACAGTGAACGGGTGCCTTCAGAATGAGTCTATGATAAAAACATCACGGTAATCCACACCACTTCTGTCCATCACCTTTTGGCTAAAATATGAGTCTTTTTCCATACGTTGCCTTCTCCAGTGAAAACATTGTGAATCTGAATTTAGGAGTGAAATTTGCACTGTTTAAACCGTTTCCCAGTCATGATTCAGAACTGCAGATGGTAAGTGAAACTGTGTTATGGACTCTTTAAGAGTGAAAAAAGGCCTAAACAGTTCTAGATAAAAATACATTGGTGGATTTTGATGTGAGCAGGCAACACAGGATAGATTTTTCCAATGAAGGAACTGTTGTCGTGGATCATGGACTATCTTGGCCCGATGTGACAGTTTAAAGTTAAAGCACCTTCATGAATTTGCTGATATTTTATGGAGTGTTTATTTTTACCAAGTGCAAATAACCCACCTTATTGGCAGAGGCTATTTACACTTGCTCCGCCCACCAACGTGTTATTGGGCTTGTCAACATTACAGAGGATGGTTGACTGTGGTCACCTGTTTCTCATTCTTAATTTGGCCCCTTTTCATATTTCAAATGACATCAAAAAAGTGTTTACTTGCTTAATTTTTGTTTAAAATAATGGAAAATGTATTAGGTAGGGTTACGGTATGTGTAAGGAAGGCTTTATTGACCCAATAAACAGCATCCATTTAATAATTTTAATCAAAATGATCATTTACCGTTTTTTTTTTGCATACTGTTTTAGAATGTAACTAAATACAACGATGCAGATAATTGCCACTTTTTGCTATAATTTGGCAAAAAAAAAATGCTATAGCAATTAAATATGTAAATAGCATATTTTGCCTATTTGGATTCTCATTCTGACGGCACCCATTAACTTTAGAGGATCCACTGAAGAGCAAGTGATGTAATGCTACATTTCTCCAAACCTGAAAGAAACTCTCCTACATCTTGGATGTCCGGAGAGTAAATGTTTAAGGCAATTTTCTTTCTTGTGAGAATTATTCTTTAAAGGTTGGAATACACTGACATTTGCCCAGAACTAGTTACAATTATTAACAATTATCAACAAGAGAAACAATTATTACGTAATCAGAGCCAATCTGCAGATTTTGGGCAGTCATATTCAATGTATTCAGATTTTTAAGTCAAGTAACCTATTCCAGCTTGTACTATTGCTGTTCTGTTTTAAACCCCTTTTCTGTTATACACAAGGGAGAAACCCAGAGTAAAATAAATCTTCACTCTAACATTTTATAACTTTATTAACATTGTCCCGAAACTTTTTTTTTATTTCCACTGAAATTATACAAGTTTGGAAGGACATAAAAGTGATTAAATAATGACACAATGTTTGGGTAAACCGTTTCTTTAAACGTTTGTTTACTAAGATAATAGCAGCATTTTGTGAACTCTAACATGTTTTTAAATAAAATGAAAGAATATAGAATGTATTAACTAGAGTTAGAAATATATTATCAGCATGCCACTGGTAACAAATCGGATCCTGTTTTTTATACCAACAGGTGAGGCGTTGGACATTTATCAGATTTTAGAGCTCACCAAAGGGTCGTTGGCCAAAGGAAAGTGTTGAAATTAAAGAAATGAATGAACAGGGTTGTAAAAAGTGCAAAAGCAAGAAGAGAAGCTTTCTTTTCACTGCTTCCTCCTCTTTTTCTTTGGTGCTTGATTCTCGTCTGGAACCTGAGAATCTTCAGTCTAAAGAAAGAAACAAAGACACCATCAGAAGTGAAGAGCCCAAACCCGCAGCACTATGAGCATGTTTAAACAAAGACACACCTGTTGGCTTTCATCCTGCTGCTGCTCCTGTTCCTGCAGCGCAGCGTCCAGTGTGGCAGCATTGATTCTGAAGTCTCTGGAAGTGCTCAGTTTTATGTACTGCATCAGATTGACCTGTTCGAAACCATTCAGAGATGTGGCTTCATTTTTTCAAAGTTATTGGTAACAAATTTGTATATGCTGTGCATATAGGCAAAAATATACCTTGGATTTCTTGGAGAGAAGAATGAGGAACTTCTCATACTGTTCAATGTTGAAAATGAGATTCGGGATGGCTTTAGTCTCACGAAGGACTTTGGCCTAGAAAAGAAAATCACATCAGGTGAACTAACCATTGTTAAGACTTTAAGATTAAATTATTACCAGATATTTTCATTTAAAAAAAACAAAAAAGCAGTTTTTTAGTCTCAGGAAATAGTTCATTAATACTTCCTACCGAAGCAGCTGCTACCGCATCATCATCTTTTTTCTTCTTCTTCAACTTTTTTGGGCCTCCTGCCGTCAGCTCTCCACTCTGTACAAATCAACAAGATTTGATGATGCGTCAAACACAGTGTGGTGAAGGTTGGAAAACATCAAAAAGAAACAAAAGGGATAATTTTCAGGTACACACCTGTACATACGTGATGAAGCTGTAACACTGAGGAGTGAGATGAGACCCTGAGAGCTTCACCTGGACACAAGACAAGTTATTTTAGTGCTATTCTGGTTAACTGTGGATCTGCAAAGACATGCCTTGAATATATTACCTAGTTTTTTTTTTTGTTTTTTTTACTGTTTGGTAATAATGGCTGTTTGGGCAAAAGAGTGCTTCCTTGGCTTTTTTTTTTTAAATCACATATAAAAAGGCATTAATGTTGAGTTGTATATTAAATTTGAGCCTTCAGAAATCCTTTTGATTTGCTAATTTGATGCTAAAGAAACTATTTTTAGACTTTTAGTAGAAATTCACTAATCTATTAATTAACTTTAATTAATCCACTAATTTACCATTTAACAAAGCTTTTATAGACGCATTAACATTTATATCTTTCTTAATATTAAGAAACATTTTACCAGTTTCTCCAAACGTGCAGGTATCAGGCCAGGTTGGGTCGCACACAGGTGAATATACTGCAAAAATAAGTGTATTTAACAAGTTGTAAAGAATCCCTGAACCACAACAGAGCAAACTGGCGAATATAAATCTCGTTATTGTTATACATCAGAAGGAGACTCACATATTTGGTAAGTGTAGTGAGGATGCTGTAGGTTCGACTGAGCTCTCTCATTAGCGTGTCTGTGCAGGGTCCCGGGGGCAGGGCGGTCTGAACCAGCTCGTGCAGAGCTGTTAGCAGCGTGCCTAACTGAATAGTGACAGCCTTCTCGATCGGGTCCTGCTGGCCCAGTGGCTGCTGGGTGTTTCCTAACACAAACACACAAGAAATTGCTAATAATTATCTATATCCTAGATCTGGGATGTCAAGTCCTGGTCAACCACAGTCTTAATTAAACACGTCTGACCCAGCCAAGGCAGGTGTGTTGGAGGTCTTTCAAAAGAGAAAAGATTGAGGTTTTTGGTGTGCTACCTGAAATTTTTTTGTCTGAGCTTATCTGGCCCTTCTTCTTGGCGATCAACCAGTCGACTTCATCCAACACCTTTCCAACTTGAGACAAGACGAGAAGCTGGGAAAAAAAAGGCAGATGTGCTCTAATAGCAGACATGAAGATATAAAAAGATGTTTCTGAAAACTCTGTTCTTCTTACCGTGGTGGATGCAGCTGTTTTCATGCTGATGATGGCAAAATGAGACTGTTTCTCCACCTCAACATCCTGCTCAGAAACAGAGATTATTCTAGTGACATAAGATAAAAGGTTATCCTAGAGCACAAAACCTGTCATAAGTACCAAGGGTACATTTGTAGCAATAAACAACAATATATTGCATCGGTCAGAAATTATCCTTGTATGTCAAAAATCACGAGGATATTAAGTAAAGATAATTTGTAAGTTTCCCACCATAAGTATCAAAAAGTTTCATTTTTTATTTGTAATATTGTTTATTTTTTATTTTATTTATTTTCATATTGTAATATGTATAGCTAAGGCCTTCATTTGTTTTTTTGCACCCTCAGATTCCAGATTTTGAAATATTTGTCTCTCAGCTAAATCTGGTCTTATCCTAACAAACCACACATCATCTGAAAGCTGAAATAAATCACCTTTCCATTTATGTATAAATCTTAAAAAAAATGGACCCTTATGTTCAAATGTAACGTTCTCCAGTACTTTAGGTTTTCAGATGCAAGGTCACGGTACCTGATCGATGTCTCCCAGCTGACTGTGTATGTCCTGGCACATCTCCCAGAGCAGAGTCACTGGGCTTTTATACAGGACATGCAGGTTGAACAGAAGGGGCAGCAAGCCCTTAGTCAGTGAGATGTCCTCTGAAAGAGAGAAACCAGTGAAAGTAGGCTTGGGATATAAAATGATAAAATGATGAGCAACGCTCCATTCAGTGATTTGAAAGCCTCTCAGCAGCCCCTAATAGAGGTTTCATCTTTGTATCTGGACACAAATCACTTACCGAAGTTGGCTTCCTTACAAATTTTCACAGTCCAGGTGATCATTTGCACAAACTGCACAAAAAAAAAAAGCCAAGTTGAGATTCCTGGCAACAAATACTGAAAAATCCTGTGTGTTTTGAAGAAGTACCTGCTGAGAGGAAGGATTGAGATGCCGTGCAAGTACGCTGAGGATGCTGACCAATAGCTGAGCTTCTTTACTGTTGAACTCGTCCTCTCCCCCACTGAGCTGGTTCATCAGCGCTCGCTGTACATAAAAAAAGTACAATATTGCCAGTGTATTTTAGACAGATGAACTCACTCAAAAAAAAAAGCTGGTACCTGAAATTGGCGGATATAGAAAGCGGTTTGCTCTGTCAGATCAGACCCTTCACCCTCTGCCTCTCCTGAAACATCTTTAGGACAGTTTTCTTTTTTTATTAAAACAACATAAACGTAAGTATTATGTAGAAGTGACAGGAGTATTAAAAAGCCCACCGAGAGATGACAGGAAGCTGCTCATACGTGTGGGATATCGCTGCAGCACGGTGGTAAAGACTCGAAGTAGACCCTCCAGACATAGTAAGGACACACTCTGGCCTTTCTCCTTCTTCCCAGCATCCTCCACGGTGGACGGCACATTGGTGTAGCGCCACATTAGCACACTGCATGGAGGGAAAGGCATGCACAAGGTTAACATTTGTAGCTTCGTTCAGGCACCTCTCAGTAACATGAGTCTAGACCTGGTGATGTCACAGAGATGGCGGAAGGTTTTATCAGGGCTCTGTCCCTCCGGCCCGTCTGTGTGACCCGTCTCCTCCAGCTGCTGGATCTTCTGCAGAGACACACTCACAGAGTAGCGCAGGAAGTCTCCGCTGGAACGCAACACAGACAGACTCTCCTCACGGCTCTGAGTGCTGTCTCTACAAAAATTTAATTTTATAATGATAATATAATATGGATTGCCAATTTATTGACATTTCAAATATATTTTACAATGATAGTTTTCACTGCTAGGTTAGCATATGATTTACAGGGTGGGCCACTTATATGGATACACCTTAATAAAATGGGAATGGTTGGTGATATTAACTTCCTGTTTGTGGCACATTAGTATATACTAGATGAAGTGAGGGGGGAAACTTTTCAAGATGGGTGGTTACCATGGTTTATTAAGGTGTATCCATATAAATGGCCCACCCTGTATATAATAATAAAAAAATCAACAACCCCGGACTTTTAAACAGTAGTGTATATGTTCATGTATATATGCTCATGAAGTACCTGAAAAGAGCAGTGAGCAGTGTGGAGATGAAGCCTAGAGACAGAAGGCTGCGAGGGGCTTTGCTGGATGTGGAACGGCTTCTCCCTGCCCGTTCCTTGAGGATCTCAGACACCTTATGATAGCGTTTGAACAGCTCCAGAACCTCCTCAAAACGGTTCTTACTGCTCAGCATGTGCAACAGAACATGTTAAACACATCTAGAACGGCATTTAAAGTATAAAGGTAATCAGAAACACTTTCACAAGCACATACTTGTAATTGGCAGTGATGAAGTTGTACTCCATGAGAACCTCATTCAGTCCCATCACCAGCACAGCGTAAATACTGTTCTTCATTCCAACACTGGAACTAGTTGAAAACTCAGCACACTTATCCTAAGAGACATTAAATTTAGTTTTGTTGGTCACAAGTATCCCCACTATGACCAAATATACTATACAGTCTCAAAGGCCAGATTTACTAAACATTTTCAATGTCCATAAAAGAACAGATGGGAGGGAAAATGTATTGACAATGTGAACATTAAAAAATACAGACGCAACCAGATTATTTTCACAATGACCAGTGCAATCTAATAAGAGCAGTGTAAATTACCACCTACTTTAATACATGCTTTTTCTGGCTGTTTAATAATGGCGTAAATACCAGTAATATAACAAAGGTTAGTAAATCATGTTGCGTAATTCATTTAAATAAATCTCCTCCCATAAATTTTCTGTCTGCAAATACATATTCATTAAAGCCAGGCACAAAAATAACTATGACCAAACCATTTCAGCTCTAATTCTTCACTGCACATCTTTAGTAAATTTAGTAAAGTGCTTTTTTAAATCCAAAAGACAGCTTGTGCTACATCTGACATTTTTATTCCAAGCAAAGAACTACAACGTACCAACTCAAAATCCTCCAGTTCGCTCTTAATCATGCGCTTTGTTATGCTTTCCAATATAGCGTGCAGTTCACTTTGAACTCCACCCTCTTCATCATCATCATCATCATCGCTCACATTTCCACATGACCGTATTTTCTGGTTCCACAGCAGGCAGTGAACCGTGCAGCACAACAAGTGAGCCTAGAGAAACATTCATAAGCTGAAATATAGCTTTATATTAGATATATAACTTAACTACTATTTACTTGCATTTAAATGAATCTGTTGGCACGATGCACTTATCGTGTGTGCATACATGTTTTTACAATGTACTAATATTTTTTTTTAAAATCTGTAATTATGTTTAGATATAATAATACCATTTGTATATATATACCCATCCCTTACACTATAAGTACATATTAGTTAAGACCACCTAATATAAAGTGTGAGCCTCATGCCAATATGATTGAGGAATCGCATCAGTACCAGAGGCTCCTGGATGAAGACCTGATCTCCATGTGCGCTGATACACGACTCCAGCTTCAGAGGTGGAAGCAGATCTTGCTCTGGTTCAAAGTATCGCTTTAACTGGTAAACAAATAATGAATGGCTCAGTTCCATCAGTTAGTCAGAGCAGAAAGGCATACAAGCTCCATTTAGGATGATATACGCACTTGTGACAGGAGGGTCTGCATGATGGAACTCGCCAGCTGTGAGTTACGACGAAGGACATCATGAAATCCCTTTAAAATTAAATGTATCACATTCTCAGTACAGAGCAGATGAATCACTGAAACAGCCATTTTGTTTCACTCCTGTTGGGGAAGCGAGAATGTCAGACCTCATAAAGCATAAGCCGGACGTCAGCCTGCTGGTTGAGGCAGCGGCGTAGACTGCTCAGGATCTCCAGACAGAAGGCTTCATTAGCAGCAGTGTTATAGCGCGAGTGGACGTCTGCCTGGACCTGGAGGAGTCCGAATCCGTCATAATCACGATAACACAAGAGTCAAACTGCATTGCACAGATGTTTGCAGATGTTTATCATTCACCTGGCTGGATGTGATGGCCTGACTGGCCTGGCTGGAAGCTAAACTCCCCAGAATACGAAAGTTCTTCAGTAGCAACAGGAAGCCTGCCACCGCTGACTTCCTGCCATCTAAATTACTTTAGAGAAAGGATAAGATTTATTGAGACTCGACACATTGGGAAATATATTCAGATGCGTGGACTCGCTATACCTGGAGAACATGGCCTTCCGGAGGACCAGGATGAGGGCATCCTTCATAGACATGCTCACTTTAAGCAGAGGCTGAGGAAATGTTAAACATGATAATCACACAATTGATCATATGACAGCAGCTCATACTAAATCATGTGGGTTGAGATGTTACCTGCACAGCTTTGAGGAGACCCTGAACAGTGCTGAGGGGCAAGTAGGAGAGCTGATCAAATGTTTCTGTGACCTTAGAGGAAGATTCCAAGAGGATCATAGGAGCAGACATCACAATGCTGGAAAGAAGGTCTGTGGAAGTAATGTATTTTGGAAGATCATTTCAAAATACAAAAATGAATGAAACTTCTATGAATAAGCTTAGCAAAAAGCTGACTTCTAACCAATGAAATGGGTGACAGGTGAAGCCGTTTTAGTAACCAGTCGATTCAAGACTTGTTCTAGAATCTCCCCTCTGATTGGTTCATGCATCTGTACAAAAAGAAAACACAGAAGTTGGCTACTTGTTGCATATTTGGAACAAGATTTGAGTAATACAACTGGAAGAACATCAGTTGACCGCTTTATTATACCTTAAAGCTCTCCAGGAGAACTTGTCCACCAAGACGACACGCTAGCTGGTTTGGCGTTTTAGCCATGCTTGAAGTTCCTTCTGTGACCTTCCCAAATGCTCCAGCTTTAGGCCCAAATGAATCCATAAGTATAAACCCCAGTTGTACCAGACCTTGAGTGACATGATCCCAGCCAAACAAACTGCAAATAAACATTGAACAATTTGAACAAATCTACACAATAAATAAAGGAACTCAGAATCACTGCAGTTTAACCAGACCTGTTTTTGACAGTGTCTAAAATCATGTTGGAGATGCTGTTACACTGAGGTAGAAGTTCCTGCAGAAACTTAGACGCGTGTTGAATCTGATCATCCTTGAAGTTCTTAGTGATAGCGCCTTTCAGGAACTCAAATACCTGTGCATTTTAAAAAATTTTGAGAGTGGCATAAAGGTTTGAGACAGTAAAACCACTGTTTTTAGGACATCATGGGCAAGTTTGAAAGAATTTGAGACACTCAATGTTTAAATGCATACATGATACATTAAAAATACCATCCTGGTAGACAGCTTACTAGGTTTTAAGAGGAATAGTGGAATACAAACTGAAACGTACCTGCTCTTCATACCGTTGTATGCGAGCCACAGAAAGCAGCAGAGCAATACTGAAGGGACACAGTGGATCACTGTGGGCCATCTAAAAAAGTAGACAGGCAGCTAGCAAATAGATACTCAAAGAAAAAGTTGCGCCAATAAGTCAGATATCCACCTTAAGGTATTTTAAAAATTCCCTGCCGAGCTCATGGTCAAGACGGATGGCAAAGACTATGTGGAGGATGACGGTTCCTTCAACGTGACGCAGCTGATCCTGTGGTATTGTCTGCACCTCTACATCTTCACTCCTAATACAGATACATAAATAGAAATGATCTAGGTCTCTTTATTTTACATACCAAGTCCAATGAAAAACAACATTGAGCAAGTGTCCTACTCACTCTCCATTTCTCTGCTCCTCTTTCTGGAGTTGGTCCTGCTTCTTGAAGTAAATGATGATTCCCTCTAGAACCAACTTTTTACAGCCCTATTGATAAAAAACAATGACATGAATCTATGTGACCATATAAACACACTGAGCACTTGAAAAGTACTTTTAAAAACATACCCCAGGCAGGGCTTGACATTGGCACCCGTCCACCCGCCAAATGCGGATAAAATTCGGCTGTGGCGGGTAAAAACTTTAGCCTCACTAGCCACTTTAGCAGGTAGTTTATTCTTTGGTGTGACAATATAGTTTTGTTGCAGTTTTCTCTAAAGGCATCTGATATAATAAAGGCATTGCAACATAATATTACGTGCACAAAACACCCATGAGCACCTATATCAACATTCTGATACTGAACTTGTTTAAGAACATGCAAATTTTTACTTACAGTTGTTTTCATGTATTTATTTATTTTTGAGACTTTTTATGAGAACGGTCTAATCATTAACTAGAATTAATTTGTCAAAGCTGTTCTCAACATCAAAAAAATCGTAACTTTCCGAATCAAAATCGGTGCTAAACACATTTTTCTGTCCGAGCCCGGCCTGCTTCCGACAGAGCAGTAACCGATCCATGGCCTTGACACATGCCCTTTTTTGTGGAAAGCCCACTTTTATTGTATGTATATTAAAACACCAAACTCAACATTACGTTGTTATAAGTTTTCCTGCAAGTGTAAGCATTCATGCTATATTTTGGCTACAAATAACAGTCATAAATGCATCTGAATGCTGCTTCTGTTTCTTCTGCAGTGGAATGATCAATTTTGTGGATGTGTGTGATTTCATATGATTGGTAACAGGTAACATTGGTAACATTTCATATGATTGGTAACGTTATCTTATTATATTAAAATAGGTCAAATGACTTTTAAATATTTGTATGCATTATTAAGTCATACGGCTGGGCAATTAATCGATTACATTTTTCCAGGACGGTTATTTTGATTACTTTCCCTTTAAAAACAATACCGCGTGTGGAGTAACGTGACCAGCTCCGTTACGTTACCCTAAGTGCACAACACAATAAATCACGCATAGTTGGACGCTTGAACATTTTAAAGGGATAGTTCACCCAAAAATGAAAATTTGATGTTTATTTGCTTACCCCCACAGCATCCAAGATGTAGGTGGGACATGGGTAAAAAATGATACAAATACGGTTCAGTTTCTCACAAAAACCGATCGTTCCGTGTCTTAAGACATCAATGTACCGTCACAAGCCACAGGGTGTAATTTCGATTTCTTTGTGCATTTTTTTTTTTTTTGTTGAAAGGTTTGGTGTCCATCCACTTCCAATAATAACTACCAGACTGCCACGGTTAAGTAAAAAATCTTTGTTTGTGTTCTGCTGAGGAAACAAAGTCACCTACATCTTGGATGCCCTGGGGGTAAGCAAATAAACATCAAATTTTCATTTTTGGGTGAACTATCCCTTTAAGTTTACTCGCTTCATTCACGTGTAAAATTCACAGCAAACGCGAATTTTTGCGTCATGGGAGGGGCTTCTGCCAGGCGCTTCCAGTTTCTGTACATCGCAAAGGATTTGACTCCCTTGGCTACAGCAGAGCGAAGCGGATTTAAACACCTCTTTAAAACTCTCGACAGAAGGTACACTGTGCCGTTGCATTCTCATCTTTCCTGCGCTGCCAGGCATGTACAAGACATGACCTGTAAAAGTTAACAAGCTCATGTTTCTTAGTAAGAACTGAGGGTAAAATTCATGTTTATATAGTGACACGACAAGATCAAGATCACTAAGAACACCTCATGCAACCGTGTTTAGGAGAGTTCTGTTTTCATTACAACAATCTGTTTACATTGATACATTCCATATATATATATATATATATATATAAATATTTGTTTACAGAAGATGCAAGACATGCACTGTTTAAAATATTATTTACAGGATATGCAAGAGTTATTTAGAGTTTATTTAGAAGAGATACTGCTCATTTTCTACTTTTACTAAGAAAAACATTAAAATAATTTATTTGATTTATTTTTACTTTTTTATAAGAACAAAGTGACTGTTAGTTTTAGGCAATGTGTGTTTTCATTTCAGTTGTTCAACATTGATATTTAATAAATAATCATAGATAGTAGATCTGAGTGCTTCCTTCAATTATTTTAAAATCAAGTAATGCACCCTTCGTTCAAAAATCTCTCACTTGTAATATGTGAGCATATTTAATGTACAAGATTTGTCTGTGAACTATGAGGGCAAAAAAAAAATAAAATAAAATAATCCTTCATTAATCGTAATCAAGTTAAAATGTTCAATTAATCGAGATTTTAATTTTAGGCTCAATCGCCCAGCCCAATTAAGTCATATAAATTGTAATTTCCTAACAAGAAAATTTAACAAGTTTAACAAGTAAATTTGGAAAACCACTAGCTACAGTGGCAGGTGAGCAAAAAAGTGAATGCCTCAAGATGCACACCAGTAATGCTTTTTTCTAAGGCAAATTTGTTAAAATGACTTCAATGTCCAAATTGAACTATGGCTTAGTCTAAGCCCTGTCTGTGAAACCGGGCCATAAACTATAAACTTGACCTTGGCAGACAGCAGCAGCAGCTGATAGACCAGAGGTGGAATCTCCTGTAGATCCAACTTGAGGAACATCCGCAGAACCTTCTCAATCAAAAACTGAAGCTCCTCAGCAGATAATGGAACATCCCTAACACAAAATTAACAGTTTACTTTATATTCAAGACAAAAGTGGATAACTAGCCAGTAAATATGTCATACCTGAACATGGTCGTGAGGTGTATTACACACTGTGGATCCCATCTGCACGAATTGGAGATATGTTACTTCAAGGCAGACGACTGAATGCTTATTTTGTTTTGAACTAGTATTACTTGCATAGCAATGTCGCTTTTTTATTGCTATGTGTTTATGGAATACTAATTGAAATACAATATTAAAGCACTTAAAATTCTGATGTTACCTGCTAGAGCAAAGACTGTTGATCAGCTGTTTCTTGTATTCATCTCCGCTTAGCTCACCTGAAGTAAAAAAAGTCAACTTGTATGCATGCTACTATATAATAAAATGGGGGGAGGGGGGGGGGTCAATAAGGAACTAAGAAAACAAGCAAGTCTTCAGTGTCACATGAAATCAGAAATCATTCAACTGTTTCGGAAAATTAAAGAAAAAAAAGGCACAGGTATCTCTACTCCAGAAGTGTTTTGACCAGATATTATTATTGCTGTTTAACTCTACACAGCTGTTTCCTAAACAGAACAGTTTGGGCTTAACAAATAGCAACTTACCTTTCCCGTAAGCCAATGCTTCTGTAGCAGCAAGAGCTGTTAGAATTGTAGGGAAAAGTTCCAGCGATCTCCCACTATTCATCTCACCTACTTTGATGGCATCCACATATAGAGTCGCTAACGTGGCTAATGCTTGACCAGGCAGACTGTGCGTCTATGGCACGGAAGAAAACCATATTCCAAAGGTACAGTATTAATAACAAGTTCAAATCAGGATCCTTATCTATATATAACAAAAGTAATCAACACTTTGGTGGTTCAGTCTTCCTGATCACCCCATGTGGAATTTAAATCTTCAACCTACTGGTCACCAGCAGAGCTAAACAGCCCATTGCTATTAATTGGTGTCTGGTAACTCACTTCTAACATTAGAAGCCCAATGATATCTGATGCCACTTCCGTCTGAAGATCTCCAGATTCACACAGAGGAATACAGTGCTTGTACACAAGCAGTCTGCGGTTAGCACCATGCGAAACATTTACTGGTGAACCTAACATTGCAAACACAAAGACACAGTTTTTAAACACTTTTTTGTTATAAATGTAATAGAACAAATGAAACGGAATTAACACAATGTTACCTTTAAATATAGCTTTGATCAGGACGCCCGTGTCCTTCCCTTTCAGAGCACTGTTAGTAAGCATGTTTGTGAGCTTTAGAAGGACACAAAAGCACACTTAAAAAAGCGCATCTGCACATAATTTAAAGATGATTTGAAACGGTTTGCATCAATTGCAAGCCTCATGACACATCAGTGTACACATTAACAGGGTTTTTCCTGCATTTAGAAACGAAGACGTTTAGACGAGTCTTCATAGGTTATATGACATGTTACAGTCTGATATAATGGAGCTACTGCTAGACACATTACCGCGGATTCAGCAGCAAACGAAACAAAGTCACAGAGCCATTTATAACACACAGACCCAAGTGCAAAAGGAAAACTTTATTGAATGGTTAAAACAACTCATCTGGCCAACGCTCAACTCACAAGACGTCACTGTCTGAATTGGGGCATATTATAAGCAGACCTGATTTACTCAGAACACCTCAGAGGAGAGACCGTAAGTGTGATTAAGCCTTGATTTAATCTTCATAATATTAAAAGATTTAGCCTAGTAACTTCGGGTCGTATGACAATTCGTGGAAATTACCTACAAAATCATTTAGAGTGAGGTCAAACCAAAACAAAGCAATTTGTTGGCAAGATGCGTTATACAAACCTGATCATCTGTCAGCAAAGCGAGATGCTTTTGTAGCTCATCTACCCCATCACTGTTCGATAACGATAGGATTTTATCCACTGTGACCTTCATGTTCGACATCTATGTACACAGACCTGTAAATATACATCATTAGTATATTTAGGTATAAATATGTAGTGCTTTTTGCTCTAGTTTTGCAGCTTGACAGTTATGGTCACTACATTAGTTACTGTATTTCTGCAAACACGGTTCAGAAAAAAGTCTATTTTTGTTTTCCACTACAAAATAACAGCTTGTAAGGTAGAGAACAATATGAAGGTTTATGATGCTTACTATAGCTTTTAGACAGCTCAGGAATATATTATATAACCAGTATACAATTATTGTTAACTAACCATGTGAAAACAGACTGAAAGAACTGCTTATGTAATAATACATGCACTTATTACATAAGCATACAGTCACATGTTAATATATTAACGTTAATTACTAATGTGAAATATTAAAATGTTTTGTAACGAACTAATTTGCTTAAATGCTAAGATAATACATAATCATGTTTATTCATACTGCGAAAAAAAACAAACCAGAACAAGTGTAACGTTAACGTTAAATTAGCAACAGCTGTCGGATTCGCATTAACGTGACATTAAAATATGAAAGTGTTAAATGTGTAGTCTGCCTTTATAAGAACACACACTTGCCTGTTTAGTGAATTTTGTGTAAGATATGTTTATAAATGTTCCTTTTGAGAAGAACTGTATCTTGAAATCGTTTGTCTTTGCAGCAGGTCGCCCGTTAGCTTGTTTAATAACAACCGAAACTCCCGCCAGTGTCCGCGAAACGCTTCCTATCACGTCATGTGGCGTCTGTACATTTGATTGGCCAGTGTGGGCGGGGTTACCGGTTCATTATCTTTTTTCTTTACTTATTTTTTACTATTCACTGTTTGTTTAATACTAATATTGTTATATTATTTCATTATAAACGTAAATCAATAGGTTAAAAATTCTAATCATGCCTGTTCCTAGGTTACGTTCATATGCGATACTTGTAACTTTTCTCAGCGCTTGCTGAGAAACACCAATCACAATCGCTTGAGATTACAGAATCGATTTTTTTTGTTTGTTGGTAAAATTATGTTTGATGATGATGGCGGATTCGCGTAAAGGGCGAGTAAAAAAAAGATAAAATGTGTAAGAAAAATAAATTTATTATGATTATGAAGCTATTGTTGATCGTCAGTTATGAGAGCAGTTATGTGATTAATAATAATATTGAATTGTTGCAATATTCACTTAATATGATTATATTGTAATTTAAATACTCAATCATTAATAAAGCATGGGTTATTTGGTTTTGTGTTGTATTGTATGTAGTTTAATAAAATACTATATTATACAAAGAGTTTACATTTTTGGCTTGAACTTGAAAAGGCTTCCCAGTAAACTTAAAACGTAATGTGGCGTCAGAGCAAGTTTATGGTCTTGGAATATCTTAGTGACTCCCATTAAATATCTGGAAATTCACATTTAGAGTAGAGCACAGTTTCTTGGCTTTTACTGCATTTCTAAACACAGCTGAATATGAGACTAGAAATGTATTGTCAGATGTTTTTGAAAAAATTAAATGCATAAACTTTTATTGTTGCTGGATGACTTCTTTATTGTGTTAAACGTTCACTTATTTCATCAAATTTACACAGAACTTCGATTATACCATAGAAAAGACACTCAAAATCGTTTTGTTACAGATTATTTAAACATTTAAGATCATTAAAAACCCTAGCCATAGAATAAAAGCATTGATTTCTTGCTGTGTTCATTATTTCAAATATCTTTTAAGTAATTTAGCTCACATCAGCAATAATTAAAAGAAAAGCTTTAAGATCAGCATCTTTTATCAAGTCTTCAGGCCCTCTAGTCTACACACTTTGTAGGAGTGCATGTGCAGCTTTCAATGTAAATGTAGTCATGAACAAGCTCGCTGTCATCGGCACACTTCAGTGTCACCTGTCGACGGCTGACTTTCTCCTCTCGGCAACAAGAACACATGTGCATCATGATGTTCTTTTCCATTGAATACCTGAAGATAAATAGACTTTTTAGATTTTTGCAAGACAAAATAGCAATTTCTGTAAGGTGATTTTGTAATTATGAGTTATCCATTATGCTAAAGTTATGAAAAATCTCTTCTGCTCTGATAACAGTAAAATATTAGTCGCGTAAAACTCTTAAATAATCAAGGCTGTATAAAATTGTCATTAGTTATATGTGCAAGTGCTCTTACATTGATTGGGTGCCACAGTGACCACTGCAGGATGTCACTTCTATGGGGTGGATGGACTTGCAGTCATTTACATCCACATTGGTTTCGTTCTTTAACACAATACAAGTCTTGGGCTTACCTAAAATATGTGAGAGAGAAGCAAACAAGAACTCAAGAACTGTATATATGATGTTTTTTTTTAATGTATTACATATGTGACTCTGGACAACATAACCAGCTATACAACTAGGTCGAATCATTGCCAAAATGCCAAAAATAATTATGTTTTTAATTATAGATTTTTAGTACAGTTGAGTGAGGTGAATCATTTCAAACAAATGAATGAACAATAATTTCTTACAGATCTTGCAACATCCATCTTCGTCGTATCTCTCAGTTCCCTGCATGTGAACAATCACATGGAGTAATTTCAATATTAGTAAACAATACAACAATCAGATTGTTGACGTCTATTACAAGTAAGTTATTGGTGATGTATATAGACGTATATAGCATATAGATTTAACTTACAGGCTCACAGTCATCTGGATTGAAGTAAGGGCATTTTGGTGTGATCTTCTCTGTCACAAACAAGCCATTGATTTCAATGCAGGTAATATTCTCACAATTGTAATTTTTCACTTCTCCAACCTAGATGAAAAAGGGAAACACTCTACATGAAGACTGAAGAACATAGAAGGTCTGTTGACTGGTAAAACTGATGTAAAATACCTGGAGAGTATGTGTGGTGTTGTCCGGCGCAGTATAAATGCAGCTGATTTGTTTGCATGTTCCACAACACTCTCCTTCTTGTTCTACACGCTCAAAGCCCTTGGAAAACCAAAGAAGTACTAGATTTATTAAGGGGTCATATCACAGTGAATCCAATTTTACTTAGCCTACTCTTTTTAATAGGACCTAGGATCCTATAAAAACAGAAATCAAAGCATGCTTCCCAGTCCAAAAGGGTTTAGATATGTATAGAGTATATAATAGAAATCTATCCTAATGTTTAATATTATAATAATAAGCATAAATTGTAAGTATTACCTCAGGACAAGGTAGACAGGCTTGACTAACACATGCAACAGAATGTAGTTGGGTCTCTGGGTCTTTATCCATTTGGCAGTAACAGTCCAAACAAGGCTCTGTAGGGATTTTAACTCCAGGCTATAAAGAAATTGAATCCATGATTATAGAAAAGTTTATGGATTTAGATAAAGAGAAGAGATTCATCTGGATACATTTTTGAACAGTGAAAAGCTGTCATATATTAGACAACAGTTAGCATGAACAGCATCTCACCTGGTACTCAGTGTTATTGTGGACACATACATCTTTGGGTACTGAATAGGAAAAAGTACATTTAGAAATGTTGCAAAAGCATTACAAAATTGTAGTAAAAAAAAAAAAAAGTCAACAATATTGGACTTACCGCATGTTGGACAGCAGCTATGCTCAGGTATCTCTGCTGCCAACTCATATCCCACATCACATTTCATAGAACACTGGCTGGTATCACACACTGAATGGACAGAGGAGGAATTATGTGAATTATTCTGAAATGTTTTATTGCGTTTTACAAGTTTACAGTTGATGGGGTTGCATATTCACAGATAAAATGTGCTTTGAAACATTCATTTGAGTTGAGTTGGAGCTTGTAATTTGAAGGATAATTATGCACCTTTAATTAATACATAATGTACAGTTTAGATCTCAAATGTACTAGGACAGCAAAAGTGGTCAGATTTGTTACATTTAGTCTGTTAAGCTCTCTGATTGTCATTGTACTTGATTACTCACCGCAGGTTGGACAGCAGTTTTCAATGATGCTTTTGTATCCAGGGCCACAGGGCTCTATGGTTGGACAATTCATAGGCTCTTGCACAACACCAAAGCTCTCAGTGGAGCATTTGTATGTTGTACAATTCATGACCCATGTATCTCCAGGCTAAAGCAGAGGAAGCAAGGTAAAGATAGTAAGATGTTGGGATTAAAAATGATGTTAATATGGGATAAAAGGTGTTCAAATGCAGTACTCTGACTGATTGAGTATCTGTATACAGCCACCTTTATGAACTTGCAGTAGTGTAATGGTTAAACTCTGCTTTTTACACATTTAAGGGGATAGGGGTAGGACTCGAGTTATGTTTATATTCCCAGAAAATGCAATGTGAAAGGTTTTGCTGCTACTGCTAAAAGAGATACCTGTCGTGGTAATCCATCAGGGCCAATGCAATCTATATGTGGGAATGGAAAAGAAAACATTTTGGCTTTAAGAGACACATTATTTGTAACAACTATAGGGAGAGCAAATCAGGTAATATCGCTTACCACAAGTAGGTGTGCACTGATCTATTGTCGAACTGACTAGATATGTGTTGTCAGGACAGTAACAACCTTCCATGAATATTTGATGGCCAGTTTTGTTTTGGTCTTCCACAAACATCTCATTGTATCTGGTTGTAAGCCAAGCAAATGTGAAGTTATTCATGCAGTGAAATTTGGACAGTGCAGTATTACAGTAAATTTCCGCTTATGAAAATGAATCGATATAGACAGTGGTTACCTTGAACTGCAGGTTCTTTCAACTTTAGGCCCACATGGCTTGTAGACTTTGTGATCAGGACACGTGTATACTATCAACCAAAGGCAATCAAACGATTTAGGATACAGTCAGAAAAAAGGTGCATCACTCTGTTACTGCGGGTTCATTCTGTATTCTTACCGCAAAGCCCGTTGAGGTCAGCTGAGTCTCTCCAGTCCACACATACAGAATGCTGTCCGCATATCTGTGCATAGGCCTCCACACTGGCACAGGCCATGGAGTCATTTTTCTTGTTGCACACATCGTATTTACAAGCCTCATAGTAGCTTTGATAGGGAACGATGTCATGACAGCTCTTGAACAAACTGAACAAAATGTAAAAGTTTAGAGAGAAAATGTAATATGAAGCATATCATGGTTCTACAAGAAAGGTAATTGTCATAACACATCTCTTTTAAATTAAATGTAAGTATATATTTTTGTGCAGCTTGATGTTTCAAATGGAAATGAACTTTATTTGAAGAGTCCAATTGGACTGGACAGAGTAACACTGGCAAAAGGTGTTTTGGGTGCAAATACCTGAATATACAATGACAGATAGATGGGGTGTTTAAATATTTTTGCAATTATATTACGTGCGATTAGTGGAAGATAAATTCTATGTTTCACCTTTAAGGTTTCTAAAAATGTACTGAATGATTGTTGTGGACTTACTCGCTCTTGATGACTTCACAGACGTGTGTTGTGCAGGTAGGATCAGGTTCGCTTGGATGTGGTTGAGGGGTTTCACATTCTGAGGAGTCCGCCCACAATGCTGCCATTTGCTCACATGACTGGTCAGTTGTTCCATCGGGACGTCTACAGTCATTTGTGGCATCATTGTCACAAACACCTAAAAATATTGATAGAATTTAATTGACAAAGACAATAAAGTTGTTGGATTGTCTCACAGACAAAATTCTTGTTATAGTGTTATATTGTTATAGTGATTGCAGCAAGGGCACCACACCATACTCACCGCATTGTCCCTCTGTATTACCATGGAAGTAGGAGAACGGGAGATTGATCTCAAAGCCTTGATGGCCAACTAAAATCTGAGCTTTGATTTCATTAATGTTAAGAATCACTGCCATGCCAGAGGTAGTGATGCTGAAATCTTCATTGAAAAAAGTTGGGACCTTCACAACATCATTGACAGAAACCTGTAGGCAACAAGAGTTTTTGACTAGTAATGAACCTTAGATTACTTTTTTGTTAGTGTTTTGATGTACATACTTTATGCTAGCGGTGTTCATTAATATTAGCACTGAAAATGTATTAAGTTGTAATTTTCTAGATTTTTACAAGAATATGTTTGTGATCAAATTTATCTGATGTAGTCCTGACACTTACCTGCATCTCTTTATTTTTACTTGCTAGCTTGATTTCATAGGATTTGTACTTCACAGTAACATACTCCGGACAAGCAAAATTCTTTGTAATATCGCAATAATAGTTTTTAACATGGACACTGATATTGTATCTTGGAATGATTTCTCGGACCAACACATAGTCGCAATTTCCTTGGAAAACATAATATTGTCCATCAAATGTATTGTAATGAGGGTCACCCCAGCCACTGCATTGACCTGTTGTTTCAGAAAACAAGTTAAATTAAGGTAAATTAGAATACACAGACAGTGTTACTAGTTATTTTCCTGCTGCATGGTTTATACTCACATAGACACTCGTACTTAGCACAACAGCCATTGTTATAATAAACCTTCTCAGGTTTAAGTCCATTGACACATGTGGGTATGACAGAATCTGCTGCATCACACTGTACAGGGCTTGTTGTAACATTCCCATTTATGCAGGTTTTAGTGGTACATCCCTCATTCCATGTCTCACCATTCTGTTAAAGAGTCAAATAATATAGAAGTTTAATTGTCACTTATAGTAAAATTTTTTGAATTGTACATGACAAGTGCCTTTTATAACCTCTCTGTTGACATCAGTGCAGTCATTTTGAACAGTTGAAACTGGAACCGTAGTAGTCTGAGGGCATGGTTTCTGCGTTATTTCACTAACACAATTGGAGTTGCAGTAAGCGAAGTAGCACCAGCCTGCTTTATCAGTTTTGTTGTAAATTACTGACTCTGTAGTAAGAATAATAGAATATGCTTAATTAATGTTTCTTAGGCCCACAACTATTCATGCTTTTATCAAAAAAACAACAAAAAAAAAACAGTTTTAAAAAGAAAATTTGAAATTGCATGTAGTATTTACCAGGTGGGAAAGTTTGATTTGCAAATGTGCAGTGACAGATCGTTGTGATGACAATTTGAGGTGATGTAGCTTGTGTTAGTTCAGGTGTTGATTCGGTATACACAGTGAACTTGGTTGATGGCATTTCTGTCACTTTAGGTGTTACTGTAACAACGGTTGCAGTAATTGTTGATGGTGTGCCTGTTTGAGTCAGAGGTGGCGTTTCTTTGGTCGGTGTTTTTGGAGTAACAGCAGTAGTAGAAATTTGTGGTAATGTTGGTGTTTTTGTACCAGCAGTCGTAGTAGCTTGGGGTGGTGCTTCTGTTCTTGTGGGAGGTTGTGTTTTAGTAGATTGTGTTGGAGCAGTAACAGCAGTAGTAGAAACTCCTGGTGATGTAGGTGTCGGTGGAGCAGCAGTTGTAGTTTCCGTTGATGGCGTGCCTGTTTGAGTTGGAGGTCGCGTTTCTGTGATTGGTGTTTTTGCAGTCACCGCAGTAGTAGTAGAAATTTGTGGTAATGTTGGTGTTTTTGTACCAGCGGTTGTAGTAGCTGTGGATGGTGTTTCTGTTCCTGTGGTAGGTTGTGTTTCTGTGAATGGTGTTTTTGCAGTAACAGCAGTAGTAGAAACTCCTGGTGATGTAGGTGTCGGTGGACCAGCAGTTGTAGTTTTCGAAGATGGTGCTCCTGTTTGAGTCGGAGGTGGCGTTTCTGTAATTGGTGTTTTTGCAGTAACAGCAGTAGTAGAAATTTGTGGTAATGTTGGTGTTTTTGTACCAGCAGTTGTAGTAGCTGTGGATGGTGTTTCTGTTCCTGTGGTAGGTTGTGTT
>JAUYWG010000066.1:4245567-4262408 GCA_034779775.1 Enteromius afrohamiltoni | reverse complement strand
ATGGTGTTTCTGTTCCTGTGGTAGGTTGTGTTTTAGTAGATGGTGTTGGAGCAGTAACAGCAGTAGTAGAAACTCCTGGTGATGTAGGTGTCAGAGGAGCAGCAGATGTAGTTTTTGCAGTAACAGCAGTAGTAGAAATATGTGGTATTGTTGGTGTTTTTGTACCAGCAGTTGTAGTAGCTGTGGATGGTGTTTCTGTTCCTGTGGTAGGTTGTGTTTTAGTAGATGGTGTTGGAGCAGTAACAGCAGTAGTAGAAACTCCTGGTGATGTAGGTGTCAGAGGAGCAGCAGATGTAGTTTTTGCAGTAACAACAGTAGTAGAAATATGTGGTATTGTTGGTGTTTTTGTACCAGCAGTTGTAGTAACTGTGGATGGTGTTTCTGTTCCTGTGGTAGGCTGTGTTTTAGTAGATGGTGTTGGTGCTGTAACAGCAGTAGTAGAAACTCCTGGTGATGTTTGACCATGAGGTGTAGATGCCTTTGATGAAATTTCTGGTGTTGTTAGTGTAACTGTAGTAGGTATCGAGGTGGAAGTCTTTGTAACTGTTATAATTGTTGTTTTCATAGTTTGGGGTGGAGTTGTGAAAGTGAAGGGTGTGGTTGTAGTCATGCATTTGGTAATATTTCTTATTATTGTGCCACTGAAACCACACACAGCTGTAAAACATGTGCCATTCCCATCTGTAGTATCATATACCACTTCTCCAGTAGTGTATATCTTCCCATCATAGGTACACAGCGAAAGACATTCTGCTTTTGTAACACATTTCATTGTGTCCTCCCTCAGAAATGGCCTTTCTAATGGACACTGTGGAAAACACCCTAGTGTAATAAAAAATGCACAAATTAATAAACAAGAGAGAAATTTTAATCGACTAAGTGTTTCTTGAATCTAAAGACAAAATATTAATGTGTTAATACATCACTCATCATAATGTTCTCTAAATGATTTAAAGATTATTTCATACCCTCTAGAAGAGGAATTTGATTAGAACAATTTCCTGAAGGGTTTCTGCAAGTTCTCATGCAGGTGGATCCACAGGGTTTATAGTGCCATTGACATTCATCTGGAGGGCTGTTGTAGTAGTCACAGAATAATGCTGCAAGAACAATGTTTTTATGAGGTGAAATAATGGAGGAAAATGACAAAATACACTTTTTACATGTTTCAAATGTAATGTAGATCTGCATATAGAGAATTCTGACTCCAGTGAACACAATTTAGAACAGTACTTGGACTTACGACATATGCTCGGACTCCGCCATGCCACACAAGCTCCTCTTTTACGGCATTCAGCAGCGTAAGCTGCCACTGCAGTACAGAAACAATCACAGTCACCCCCACTGTCACATGCACAGGTGTCCCTTACACAGGCATCATAGTATGGGCCAGAATCCACCTACAGCCAAGAAATAATTTAAATATAAATTTCAGAAGACAAAGAACTTTCTGAATGCATAAGGATTATAGCTATTACTTACACGTGAATGGCAGTCTGTAAAGACAGGGCTTGTGATGATGCTGCATTGTTTGATAGCCCAGGCACTACGATGTGGATTTTTTTCACATGGATTCATCACGTTGCTCACTTCTGGACAGCTGGGATTCACCTTCCAGCTGTTTCCAAATACCACTGCATCAGTGACCTCTTCTCCATCATGCTTCACAAAGTCATTGTTAGCATTACCATCAAAGTTTCCACAGAGTCCACACACCATGCCCTGCCATAAAGATCATGTAGGTGTTAGGGTAAGTATATAAACACAAAGGTATGTTGTAGAGGGTGGTTTTGTGTTTTGAGCATGTAGGTATTATGCTTACCTTAAATTTAGGATGGAGTTGGAGCATCAGACTTGTTTTATTGTCCCAGATTAAGTTTAAAAGGCCTTTGACCTCTATGACATTGTAAATTCCAGCAGTATGGATTTGATATAGAAAATCAGTGCCATTGCTTTCAACAACTTTTATCCCACTCTCCTCCGATAAAATCACCTTGTATCTCTGCAGGATTTGAATAGACAGTGACATACAGTTATCCTTGAGCAATCAATGTCTGCATAAAAATTTTGTTATATTTCAGATTTGAACAGTTTTAAACTATGCTCAAGCTGTCTCAGACATATTAAATAAACTCACCCCAAAGAAAAGATTGATGGATTTGGAGCAAATGGTGCCGCTGGTGCCACAGGGGATGTTCTCTGTGACCAAGCGTAGAGAATATGGACTCTTTTCATTGTTGCAGTTATCCTAAAGGGGTTGAACAAAAATTGCGTGTCAATCCAGAATTGTATTTTTTTTTAACTAAGAAGCAAAATTGAAAGAAAAGCATACATGGACTAAGATGTGTTCACAGTCTCCATGGAAAGAATATTTCTTGCCATCAAAAGTCATATAATGACCTTCCCCATAGATGGTACAGGTTCCGTAACACTCTTTATCTGTACAAGTCCACATTCCATTTGTGCATGTGCTGAAATATAAACAACAATTCACAGATTAACCCTTTAATGTTACATGTTTCTTGCCCCTCAATTTCAATGCTAGCTCACCAGGTGTTACAGTCCTCTTGAACTTGCTCTCCAGGTGAATAGCTGAGTCCGTTGTGGACACATGGGCAGTTTTTCCTCTCCACACACCCACCTTTTCCATCAGCCAGAAGGTCATCTGGACACATACACCCTGATACACACCCTGTACTCACCTACAAACAGAACAAACCAAGAAGGACCAGTATTAGTAAGCCTTGCTATGCTTTTAAAAGATCATTTAGTGACAACAAATACAATAACTGCTGGAAAACTGGAAATTGGTAACTGCTAAGTAAAGTTTTTGTCATTTCCCCAACCAAACTCACGCAGTTGTTTAGGTCTTGGTTCTGACAGGTCCTCTGACACTCTGTCCCTTTTGTTCCATGTTCATAATTTGAGCATTTGAAAAAGACCATTGGAGCCACACAGTCTAAAAAGAGTCACATGTATGAACCTCCACACCGATGACTCCAGTTTAAATTTGACATGCGTAATTTCAGAATTAAGTTGTAACTTACCTTCTTGACTGGAGCAGTGCAATTTTCCATACATACAGGTGCTATAACATGACAAATCAAGAGTTGGTGATATTCGTCAAGAGAAGAGTTATAACATTGCATTGGTTATGGAATGAGAGATTCATACCACGCAACACCGTCTATGTAGGATGTTGCCGTAGGTTCTATGACATGGTTGTCTTTATAACAAGGACACTGCTGGGCAGGCACACAAGTGCCATCTTCGTTAAGGTAGGTTCCCTTAGAACAAACGCAGCCATCTACAGGTGTGAAAGACGCTGAGCAGTGACTTTGTTCACTGAGAGAGCGGCAGGTACTGCCACAGCTGGTCACACCGTAGGAGTACTTCATGTTTTCTGAACATTCAGATACTGTGCACAGATAAACACATTTTTATTATAATTCATTGTTTTGTTTTATTACAAATCTCCAGAATGTGATTGAAATGCATTCATTCTATTGACCTCTACAAACAAGTATTCTCACCACAGGGGTCAGAATCCATCCAGCCCTGGAGAATGATTCCTCTGGCAGCACAGGCGTGGGCATAGTTAGACACGGCTGCACACATACACTTCCTAATATCTGCACATTTGCAGGTGTCATAGACACACCACTACAGAGGATGAAAACAAGATGCAATCATATGTAATTCATACACAGTTAATTGTAAAAAAGAAGAGAGTTCAGTGCAAGAATACTGACTTTGTAGTAAATCATAGGACATATTTCCGAATGACACTCGGAAAAGACTCCGGTCTGGTTTATAAGACGGGAACACCAGTCCTTAGCAAGTTTTTCTGAATAGTCAGAATAAAGGCAGTTCAGTAATGTTTGCAAGTTAAATAATTGCATATATAATTATTTGTATTTATTTATTTTCTATTTAAGTTTGCAATACTGTGTACCTGTGTCCACACTCAAGCTACAGGGGTTGTCAAATGTATTTTCAAGATCTGGACAACTGTATGGGTTTTGCTTCCAAAAGTTAACAAAAGTTAATGATGTGCCCTCTATGATACCCGACTCTGTTTTGAAGTCATCATATTGGAAATCATTATAGTTTCCACATAGACCTGAAAGAAAAAAAAAGTGTTGAATTAAAAATACAATGCCTGTAATTCATTCACTATGCACTGCTGCAGTTTTGAAAGTTTTTTTCTTATAGAGGAATCACATATATATACATATACTTTTTATTTATTATGTATTTATTTATTGACACAACTAACCAGACATTTTTCCTTTCTCTTCAGTGCTGGCTACAATATACAACTGCATGACTGGAGCTAGCTGGATCTCTAGACGAAGACTCTTCATATCAGCAATGATGAAAGAGGAAGTGGGCTGGAAGATCCTCACAGGACCTAGGACAGCAAAATGGGTGGGTAAAACACAACATCTAATCATCTGTGCTTATTGTTACAATGGTAACTTAGGATGTCGACCCACCTGTGGTGGCAGGAAGATTATATGGACTGTTTCCATTTAGTGTCACAACACCATTGGAGGAAAAAGTAAACTGTTTTATAAGTAAAAAAAAGGAAGAGAAGAAAACAACATATGTTTTGTGGTTTCTCAAATAAAAGAGATGGTAATGAAATATGCTTAATGTATTGTGCACTATTTAAAAACTAGATATATTAATCAGTCCTTACAGTGGTCCCTGAGATGACAAGGGTAACTGAATTTAGACACGTGTCTGTTCGGGCTGGATCACACTTTGCCAGGTTTCCCATGACAGCAATATCACTGTCATTAGAGTGCTGGAATGAAAGAAAAGATAGTAAGAACCTACAATTAAAAACTGTTCACTGCATAGAGGGGAATGGCAAACCTTATAGTGTCAGAATTTTACTAATTGTTATTTAAGCCATGTGAACTTTTTCTCCCTGACAGAACACATCTAAGGATCATCTGCTGTACTGACAGACCTTAGTGAGGATGTAGTCACAGTTGCCGCTGAAGGTGAAAGTCTTTCCATCGTAAGTGGTGACGTGAGACCCTCCAACAATCGAGCAGATTCCGGGACATTCCAGGTATGTACAAGTCCAGTGTCCAGCATCGCATACACTAATACAGTATGGCAATATGGTTAGCTTTGGGGAGGTTTATTTAAATGTGACATAATAAAATAAAAAAGTTACCATTGTTTGCAAGCTTGTTGGTAAGACTCTCCTGATTGATATACAGTGCCATCGTGCACACAAGGGCACTCGCTCACAGGCACACAGCCACTCTGACCAATGTCGTCTTCCACAGTGCCTGCACAAAAAAAAAGCATGAAATTATTTATTTTGTGAAA
Organism: Enteromius afrohamiltoni; assembly: GCA_034779775.1. NCBI lineage: Eukaryota > Metazoa > Chordata > Actinopteri > Cypriniformes > Cyprinidae > Enteromius > Enteromius afrohamiltoni. Next base: position 4,257,056 of record JAUYWG010000066.1, on the reverse strand, counting down.
AAATAAACACAATTTCAATATGCAAATGATTGACTTTTGATATTGTGTGAAATTACCAATAGGGCAGAAACAGCCATCCACACAGTGTTCTTTACACAGTAGATTTGCATCTGGATCTGAGCAGGTGTTTTTGCACGGACTCCCACACTCCATGTATTGCAAATTCAGAGGACATGTCTTTGCTGCTCCACAGAATAACACAATAAGTATATCAAACGCAACAGACAATACCAGAACTTGTATACCACAAAACTGAATTCTTGCTTCAGATTCTAGAAAACTAATACATTATTCAAAATTAGATTGCTCATGTCTTTATATATTAATTTGTAGCATACAATCTTCAAGTTCTATTATTCGGTTCCTGTGAGCTGTAAGTATTGTGGTAATACTACCATATTATTCCTTCTTATTTTTGTTGTTGTTGTTGTTGTTTTCCAGAAATCATACTCACGACAGAGCTGTTCAGTCCTCCATGTTCCTGGTTTTCCTCCAGCATGAGTGCACTGTCGTGAAATCTCTGTTAGAGTGTTGCAGAGACAGTCGTGATTGCCGTAACACTGACACAGGTCGTCTACACAGGCTGCTTCAAATGAACTCATGTCCATCACATCGTAACAGTCGACAAAACTAGGACTGTTGAGATACTGCTGGCAAGCACTTATGTGCTAAAAAGAGAGAAAGAAACGCACAAATTTTAAACAATTTTCCAATTGGTGCAAAAACATTGCCCCCAAACCTTATCCCATACCTGGTCGCACTGATCCCCAGGAGGAAGTGTAACGTCTTCACAGGTTTCAGTTGGTGTGGAAACCTTCCATGTGGCTGGACCTAAGAAGGATGTGTTTAGTTTGTCAAACATCATACCGAAACAATTTATATATTTGTTTTGGCGTCTGAAAGAAGCTCTAAAGCAAAGGTTATACGGCTTCATTTGATTAAAACATCAGGTTTACCGCTTTCAGGGATATCATCATTCTTGTCCCCGTTGTAGTTTCCACAGAGTCCACAGGTCTGCCCGTGGTACTTCTCCGCAAGTTCAATCTATTTGCCAGCAATACAAATACAATTGATTTTCTCAAAGTAAGTCTGTCCTGATGTTTACTTATGGCTAAAATATATGACAGTGCAAACGCACTTCAAATCAACACAGAGCTGTCAAACATCTGCAAAACCTGTTGTTTAATTAAGGCTTATTTAGACTATACATATTTGCTTTATGATTGTTGAGCTGATATCCTGTTTGATGTTTAATTTTCCTAGTGTTACTTATTGGGTATAAACAAATATGTTGGTCTAAAGGGTGTGTGTGATTTTATTGTAGGCATTAATCATGACACGCACTAAACAATGATCTGCGCTGGAATTCTCCTGCACTTTATCAGGTTTGCTTTGTGTGTGTTTTTTTTACTGCTATCAACAGATTTAATCAAATCTGTTTTACAGTTATCTTTTGAACTATTATTGGGCGTGTTGTCTCACAGATTCATCCCAGGTATTACAGCAACCACAATTAAACATCAAGGTTTTATTCAATCATACCAATATAGAGTTGTCTTCCTCCCAGAAGACAGTCACTCCATGTCTGGAGACCTTAATACTTGTTTGGGTCCCCTCAATTTTAATTCCATTGCGACTGATTGGAATCAACACGCTGTAAGAGAATAATAGTATAATAGTAATAATATATATAGTAATAGAATAATAGTAAGAAATAACATGTTTACGTATTTTTAAGATATAGACATACTATTGGCTAACTCTCATCATTAAGATTTTAGGCTACATTTTATAAAGGCAGAATCATTTTAGCTACTATTTTTAATTTGAAAAGGACTAATATTCTGTTGTTTCTCACAGAAAGGTTGAAGCTAGAATATATCAGGGATGAAGTAAAGTGAAGTAAAAATCAACTCACGCTTGATCGTCCATTGTAATGTCGCCATTAGTGATTTTGATGATTGTTCCCTCCAGCTTTATTGTGACTGTGCTAAAAGTGATTGAGCCATTTACAGTGTCTCTTTGCATTTGGATGTTAAAATCAGATGTGGCGACGTCACACATCACTGTCAGGACGTAGTTGCATGTGTCTGGCACTTGAAAGAAATGGCCATCAAAGGTCTTAAAGTGGAAATTTCCCCATGTGCTGCAGATGGTGGACTGATGATCAGGATTCGGTACAACTAAACCAAGAGAGAAATAATTTAATCTGTGATAAGTGCTTTCAGTGAGCAAAAATATACAATTTAGATTTGTAAAATTAAGAACTGATACTAAAAATACAGCTTATTGTTTAATACCTTTTGTTACCACCACAGTCGTCACTGGCAGCACTATATATAGACAAGAAAAAAAAATTGACATTTTTTCATAGATCACATTTGTTAACAACAAAAAGAAAATGTTATAAGAAAGATGAATATAGTGCCAGTGTGTTACAAAAGTCATATTTATGCACCTCAAAGTACTGTTTAATATTTCTGAACTTTGTAGGCAATAATGTTTTACAATTATAATGCGCATATCACTTAAACCTTTAATTTACTTTATGCATGATTAGAAACTAAATTACAATCGTGTTCATATAAATGTTTTATCATTAAAGTTTTTTTATAGGAAATTTTACATTTTTCTCATCATTGTTAATTTTTCAGCAAAACTTGTTTTGCTTTTACTCTACTGTTTCTATTTTTGATTGACGAGAAATTAAAAAAAATAAGTAGATTAAATATATTCGAATGACCTTATTAAAGATTTAAGGTTTACTTGTTGTGATGGCTCTACTTCTTGATCTGTACGTCTTATATAATACATAACCACAATTGAATATTAACCTGATGTTGTTGGTGGCCAGGTTGTAAAGTCCATAGGATCCATCAAAGCATCTCCATAATCCCCCATGAAGCCTAGAAAGACATTGTAAAATTATATTTTTAAAAGTAATTTCAAAGATTTCAAGGTTTCCCGCTTCTTCTTTTTTTGCTTACCTGCTTGCACCGACTGCAGCCCCACAAGCAGGACGACCCATCTCAGCATCCATATCTGGGACATCCTCATAGTCCCTATGGAGACAACCATCCTCAAGCGCTAATGTGACCTGTCCGTCAGCAGTTGTCCTTTTATAATTGCTAGTAGTTTGCTTTGGAGGAATGTAGGTTGTGATCAGAGGGTGGACCCCTTGCTTGAATTTGGCCTTGGGCTTGGTAGATACTTGATACAAACAAATATTTAATGTCTTCGTTGGTGATATTAAATCAACTGTATTTAAATGATGGGCAACACGCTCAGTCATACAATGATTCATATTTAGCTTGTTTGAATTGGGCTGTACAAGGATGTGGCTCTTGACACATCCACAATGTGAAAGTTATTTAATTTATCTGTGTAATATATGTAATTGTCAAAAAATATGCTAGAACTATTAATAATGTTGTTATTTTGGACAAACTGGCAAAGGAATTCTTATTTTTCTTCTCAATTTATAACTGAACAGCTATCAGAATTAAAATTCCAATGTACTGGCCTATAAAAAAGCAAAAACAACAACAACAACAAAATAAAAAACAATTAGAATAAAAAAGTAAATATAGCCGCAAGAAATGAGTATGGAACCAAGCACACAAACTCATTTAATGTACTGAATATAGCATCTCAGGTAAATAACTACAGCTACTCATAACATGATTATTAATTAAATTAATATAGTATTGTTGTTGTTAGTGTGCCTATTTTTCTCAGGTATGTTTAAAGCATGATTTAGATTATCTGTACCAAGTTTTATCTCATTTCACCAAAAGTTGGTAAAGAACGCCACTCTGAATGGCAAAAAACAAGCAGTGTGTATCAGTGCTCTATGACTAAAATAGGCATTCTGTGCTTATGATAATTTCATTTCAAACTTGAAGCACCACCTTCATGTATTGTTTCATTTTGATTTATTTTGATTAATAAGCAAAAATGTGATTAATTAGATTGAACATCAATTGACAGTCGACTAATACTTGCATCTTAAATCAACACTATGGCATAATCCAAAGACAAACAGGGACAGTACCTGATTCAATAGCCCTTCAGCAGAGTTGTGTACTCAGAGCTTCATCTCACCCAGTTTGACATGTTTGAGGGTTAATTCTTTGAAACCTATTACGACTTTTAGGTCTTTCTAGATGCTAAAGCAAACATATGAGAAGTATTTAAATTTGTAAACATTGTCTTTTCTATTCTCACTGTTTGCTAAGTGTCAGAGTCCACGTATTGAAGGATGAATTTGTTCGTATTTAAGTACGTCACTTGCATTATTAAGTTATTCAAAAGGTTCCTTAAACAACAGACTATGTTTTCTGGTCAACAAAATCAGTGTGCGTTGGTATTATATGAAAAAGTATATGACATCATGTATTTTGCATAATATATGTGACACTGGACCACAAAACCATAAGGGTCCATTTTTCAAAAGTGAGGTTTATTATTTGAAAGGTGAATAACCAAGTGGTATGCATTGATGTATGGTTTGTTATGATTCCACAATTTAAAAATCTGAGGTGCAAAAAAATCTAAATATATGAGAAAATCGCCTTTAAAGCTGTATTAATGAAGTCTTTAGCCATGAATATTAATATTTAGAAAATAGTTTTTATATATTTTTAGTTTGTATATATTTGCAGTAGACAATTTATAAACATCCTTAGTTTTGGAATTAAATAAAAATATCATTCAAATATCATCATATCATTTTTTCCACCCATGCATTTTTGCCTATTGCTAAAAATATACCTATTCTACTTAAGACTGGTTTTGTGCTCCAGGGTGACATATAATTGCAGTTGGGTGTGCAAATATATACTCAGGTCCTAAAGTTGTCTTTTAAAACAAAAGGATCCAATATATGTTACTTAGAAATATTGAATAATCTAAAAATAACAAAGTAGGAAAGTCTAAATTCTGTTTAGTTTCACCTTGATATGAGTTATTGTGTGCTTCCTTGTACAGGTTTGATGGAAATAGTTTGTGCAGGGGTGCCAGATCCCGTTTTTGGATATCTACCTTTCAAAACACTGTCAGATGTTGTTGAATATAATGCAGCGTGTGTGTTTGATTAGAACGTAACTTTGCAGTAAGATAGATCTACAGGAACAGGTCTAATGCATTAAGCATCTTATTGTTTGCAGCATTTATATATATATATATATATGTTAATGTTAATTCATAAGTAAACTATTGTTCATTTATAATTCAGGTTTGTTCAAAAACTTTAACTGGAATTACATAAAACATTACAATTTAAAAAAAAGTCTAACAATAAAGTTTAAACAGGATGTTGTTTCAGTTTATAAGATGTATTGTTTCATGGCAGCTGAAGTCAGTTTGTTTTGTTGGGAGAAAAAAAAGTCCATACAGTTTTTTTTTTTTTTTTTGGTATTTATTTTGCTTTATTATAGTCATCATTCATTTTCCAAGAATGAAATGTAAAAAATTTTATTGTGCATTGCTGAAGAAGAAACAAAATGTTCAAAATGCCCTGCAAATTCCTTGAGGTATAGTAGTTATAGAACGAAAAGCAGAATGGTCCCATCTTTCACCAAAATATATATAGTTGTTTGCAATTTATCTGGAATTATAGCAGTATAGCAAACACTGAAGAGGATCTTTTATCCACTGCCGTTCTGGTTTTCACACATGACTGGAGTGCATTTGCAGGTGTCTATGTAGACGTAGTCATGATAGATCTCACTGTTATCAGAACACTTCAGCAGTACTTTCTTCAGGCTGGTTTTCATCTCCCGACAGCAAGAACAGCTGTGCTTCATGATGTTGGCGCCCATTGAATACCTATGTAGATTTCCAAGAAAAACACCAGTCAGTTGAGTATAAAAAACAAGTCTGCGTTGTAATATGCAGCTCTCTTTTAAAGCTGAAATGAACAATCATTCAAAATAAGTTTGTAGGTATGAAGCATATTTCACAAGAAATCATATGCAAATGTGTTCTCACATTGATTCTGTGTCACAGTGGCCACTGCAGGAAGTCACTTCTATGGGTTCGATGGACTTGCAGTCATTTACAGTAACATCTGTGATGTTCTTCACACGAACACAGTTCCTGAGTTCACCTGAGATATTAAAGGTAATATAAATGTCATTTGTTAACTATTTAAAATACTGGAACGTATATATAAAAAGCAGTAAAAGCTTTGAACAAGGAAACAGTTTCTTACAGGTATCGCAACATCCATCTGCATCAAGTGTCAGCGTTCCCTGTAAGGACAAACGGCTTTGTTTAAACCTCATAATCATAATTAAAGAGATAGTTCACTTAAAATGTGTGTTGTTCTCAAACCTTTGCAATTGTTATAAAGCAAAATATTACTCAAATAAAGCTGAATTATATAAGCACTACAGATGAAACCCCCCCCAACACGCTTTGCCTTTCAGTGTTGGGAGATATAAAATAAACAGGACAAGTGCATCATGTTTGGAACATGAGCTAAAGATGAACTCACAGGCACACACTCGTTTTCATTGATCTCAGGACAGGTTGGTTTGGTTTTCTCTATTACGAATGTGCCATTCATTTCTTTACAGGTCACAGTCTCACACTTGTAGTCGTACGTGTCTCCAATCTGAAAAAAATACAAATAAATAAATATAAATATATATATATATATATATATATATATATATAATAGCTGAACAGTTTTGGTGAACTGAATGTGTGAAGAAAAGATTGTGAATATGCACCTTGAGAATACGTGTGGTGTTGTCTGGCGCAGTGTAAAAACAGCTATTTTGCACGCATGTTTCACAGCATTCTCCTTCGTGTTTGACAGGCAGAAAGCCCTTGGAGTACAAAAATACATTTTATAGTTTAGATGTTTAGTTTAGAAAGTTGAGTTATATGAATGAGTTGATATAATGGTTCACAAGAATAAATGATAATAATTATTACATCAGGGCAAGGTGTACAGGCTATAGAAGAGCATTTGACGAGATGTAGTTGAGTCTTTGGGTCTTTATCCATCAGACAGTTACATTCAATACAAGGATCTGTGGGGATTTGAACTCCAGGCTAAAAAGCAAACAGAGATTGTCAAAAATGTGAAATATTAACTGTATTTAACAGGCCATTCTTTTGTGCCATTTTAAATATCAGGATTTATTTTTCAGTAAAAATAAATGAAACAGCTCACCTGGTACTCAGTGTCATTGTACACACATACGTCTTTGGGCACTGAAAAAAAAAAAATAAAAATAAAAATAAATATATGTATATGTATATATAGTGCTGTCAAAGAATTGAAATAATACACAGAAAATGCAAGACTTACCACAGGGTGGACAGCAACTGTCATCAAAAATGTTTGCTGCCAACTCATATCCCGCATCACATTTCTTCTGAAGACACAGCTCGAGATCACACACTAAATGATTTGAGAAACGAGGAGTCCTTGTAATTTTTTAATGCATTTATGTACAGATAATTCAGTGGTGGCAGTAATTGTGAATATTTATTTGCTTATTTATTTAGTCTTGTCTCACCGCAGGTTGGGCAGCAGTTTTCAATTATTTTCTTTTGTTCTGGTCCACAGGGCATTTCAGCCGGACACGCAACAGGCACAGATGTAATACCAAAGGTCTCATTTGAGCATGTGTATTCTTCACAGTTCATGGTCCATGTATCCCCAGGCTGCAGAAGGAAAAGCACGAAGATAGTTAGGAATTTGAGATGATTATGAACTGCAAATGCTCATAGAAATGTTTTGAAAAACACTGATTTCTTTTTTTTAAATATCCTGCCTATACACACCTGTCTAGGTAATCCATCAGGGCCAATGCAATCTAAATGGAGGGAATGAACATGATATGAGTGAAAATAAGACACGAAAGTGCATTAACTGTTGTGCATAAAAAAAAAAGTTACACATAGGGCCATGGCAGATTATTGTTGAAGTAAAAAACGTAAAAGTGAGTTTAAGTTTATGAAAATCAGTATTTTATATAAAATATAGATTTTATGAAACATGTTGAAGTTTAAGCCTGCTATAAACTAAAAGCCATCAATCTCAATAAGTTGTGTTCCAAATTTGAAGTTGATATTTTGAAAAATTAGCTTTCAGTACAATTTTGTTTGGGCACAGTACCACATTTTCCCCATTAGATGCAGACAGTTGTTGGGTTTGTGATTTACACTGGAGTGTGTCTCTCTCAGATATTACAAGCACACACACAATTTTTTAGATACACAAACAAACCACACTCTGATATGCATACCAACACACCCAAACAATAATATAGCTGAACTATTTATCCAGTTGGCTCCGTGTTATGCAGAAGCAGAAAACATGAATAAAGCAAGAATTTCTTTTATAGACCAAACCTGAAAAAATCTTGCAAAAAACAGAAAAAATTACTTTTTAAATACTTGTTAACAGAATGAAAGCCTTAACAAAAATGACATAATTGTACAGTTAATCGACACAGCGATTAAAAATAGCATTTTGAATATGGACGTTTTTGTCTAAAAGCAACACTTTTTTTGTGCATAGTGTAAAATAGATTCCCAATAAAAATAAACACCAGAGACAAAGTTTTTTATGTAAGCATTACCAGAATTATATACATAAAACTAGATTGAGTAATGTCTTACCGCAATAAGATGTACAGGTATCTACTGTTGAACTAACACGTGTTTTATCGTCTGGACAAAAACAACCTTCTACGAATGTTTGATGACAGCTATTGCCTTCACAGTCTTTCTCCACAAAAATATCATTGTACCTGTTTGCATATTAACAGAAGCACATCAGATAATGGTGTATTACAATCGCAACACTTATTAAGGATGTTTATTTTTTGTAGATATGAGATGTGAGATTACCTTGTACTGCAGGTTTTTTCAACTTTCGGACCACATGCCTTATAGACTTTGTGACTGGGACACTTGTATTCTGTTACAGAAATCAATAACAATAACATAACAGGGTGCTCTCAAGTACAACATATTTTCAAAAACACCTCAAAACACTCAAATGATAAGGTTCATTCTGCTTACCACACTTTTTCGTGAGTTCATTTGATGCTCTCCAGTCCACACAGACACCCTCTTTGCCACATAGCAGAGCATATGCCTCCAGACTGGTACAACCAATAGAGCCATTTCGCATGTGGCACACATCATATTTGCATGCCTCATAATAACTTTCAAATGGAACAACTTGATGGCATTTCATGAACATTCTGTGAAGAAACATACTTATTTTGACTTCTAAATTCAGGCAACTTAAAGAGACAGTGCTGCCAAAAATTTAAATTGTGACATCTTTTTCCAGCATGTTCTTTCAAACCTGTATGATTTAGTTTATGCTTATTTTGACTTCTAAATTCAGGCAACTTAAAGAGACAGTGCTGCCAAAAATTTAAATTGTGACATCTTTTACCAGCATGTTCTTTCAAACCTGTATTATTTAGTTTATTCTATTTTTGCATCAAATAAAACACTTTGTACTAATCAGTGTTACCAACAGAAGTGATGAACATTTTTTCTTTTCCTTACTCGCTTTTGATAAGATCACATATTGCCGCATTGCAGGTAATGTTTGGAGGTGGAGTTGGAAGTGGCGTTGTCTTGCATCCTGGAGGGACCATCCAAAGCTGTGCCATATTCACACATGATGGGTCGATTGTTCCATCAGGACGTCTGCAGTCATTTGCACGGTTGTTGTCACAAACACCTAAAAAAATTTGTTTTAATTATTATATGTAATCTGAATTTAGTGAGCATGTAAAGGGTCAATTCAAAGTATGTTTATATTTACATTCAGATAAAGAAAAATCCTTGATGAATGTAAAATGAAACTTACAGCATACTGCCTCACAGACATTTTTCTATTGTACTCACCGCATTGTCCCTCTGTATTACCATGGAAGTAGGAGAAAGGGAGATTGATCTGAAAGCCTTGATGATTCACAGAAATGTCAACTTGGATTTCAGTGATATTCAGTATTACTGACATGCCAGAGGTCGTGATGAAGAAGTCTTTATTTATGTAAGTTAGTTGTTTTAATTCATCATTAACATAGACCTGAGGGAAACAAGACCTTTCTGTGTTATGACATTTATTCTCTAGAATCAAATTTTAGTTATTTATTTTACATTCAATCAGAAACCTGTGACTGTTTTGTTACAGTCCTAAGCCTTACCTGGACCTCTTTAGTGTTGCTTGTCAGCTTGATTTTATAAGATTTGTAGTTCACAATCACGTACTCAGGGCAGGCGAGATTATTTTGAACATCACAAAAATAGTTTTTAACATGGGCACTAATATTGTATTTTGGAATGATTTCTTGGAACAATACGTAAGTGCAGTTTCCCTGGAAAGCATAGTAGGTTCCATCGAATGTTTTGTAATGTGGGTCACCCCAGCCACTGCATTTACCTGCCAAACCAAATTACAACAAAGGTAAAAAATAGTGCCATAAAAATTAATGACATTTACTTAATCTTAATATTTAATATCAGTAAAATGTCCATGAGGATGATTTTAACTCACATTCACACTCATATTTATAGCAGCAGCCATTGTTATAAAACACCTTCTTAGGGGTAATTCCATTAGTACAAGTAGGCTTTTGAGGTGTTTCACACTGTATAGAATTTGAGGTAACATTGCCATTTATGCATGTATTGTTTTTGCAGTTTTCAATCCATGACTCCTTATTCTGGATGACACAATCAGATCGATTAACAGAGAAAATCAACAAAACGAATTATAATTAAGTTCAGGTATTTAAAAAAAAAATCTTAATATGTTCTCTTGTCATCTAGTAAAATTACACAATAATTAATTAATTTTGTGTTGTATTAATAAAAAATAACAAAACTGCTCATTTTGAAAAAGAAAATCCCTCAAATTTGTAGAAATTGTAAGTGTTGCAGCAAAAGTGTACCGCTACTGTAATCTTCATTTGAAATTACCTTTCTTTTTACGTTTAAACAATCTCTTGGTGGTATGCATTGCTGAGACTGTGTCACTATACCACAGGTGGAGTTGCAGAAACCAGTATAGCACCAACCTGCCCCATCTGTTTGATTGTAGATTGTTGAGTCTGTAATCATAATAAAAATGTGCAATGGAGGTAAACAATATGAAATCATTTTTAAAAAAAAGAAGAATGTTACATGTAATATAGACATGAAGGATTAAATATATTTCAGTTGGAACATTACTCACTTGCTGGGTATACTTTGTTTAAATATTTGCATCTGCATTGTGGACTTGGTGATTTTGTGCTTGTTGTGCTTGTTGAGTTTGTTGGCTCTGTACGCACACTGAACGTAGTAGGTGTTACTGTCACAGTTGTAGATGATGTTTCTGTTGATGTCGATATTCCTGTAGTTGGGGTAAACGTGTAGGTGACTGTAGATGGTGTTTCTGTTGATGTGGTTGTTACTGTAACAGTTGTAGGAGATGTTTCTGTCGACGTAGGTGTCAA
>JAUYWG010000066.1:4192669-4207187 GCA_034779775.1 Enteromius afrohamiltoni | reverse complement strand
AACTCTTGAAAATGAAAGTGTTCTCCTCCAGCAGACTCGATACATCAGACGAGGCTCCGAAAGCGAAAAGCTGCGTGCACTTTCAGATTTAAAACTTAAATACACACTACATGAAAGCTAATTTTTAGTCATAATAGGGGCATTTTAAAATAGAAAAGTCATTTTATATTGTAATAAATAATATTATGGATTTTATTCTTTAAAAAAAATACTTTAGCAAAACATACTTACTGACCCCAAAAGTATGTACAGTAATGTAATATGTGCATATTATTCATATTGTTTAAAAGGACTTCTATAGAAATCAAACATACAAAAGATTTGTGTGCTGTTGTTGTGAAAGTAAAGAGGTGTACACACGTTTTTGATGTTTTTGTCAAACAGCACCGCAATAGATTTCAAACAGGTGTCAGTTGTTTTAGTTAAGCAAGGAACAATATGAGCAAATATGTTGAACCTGGACTCCTCACAGTCCTACAAAAACACAAATGCACATTAGGAATTTTAGATATTCCTAAAGCATGGATACAAACAAAATAAATCCCATGCAATTACACAAGATGTAGTTAGTAAATGAAACACACTTACTTTTGAGAGCACATAGTTGCAGTCTCCATGGAAAGTGAATTCTTTCCCATCAAAGGTGGTGAAGTGAGATCCTTCCTCTACTGAGCACAGGCCAGGGCCGGGAATACTCGTACAGATCCAGCTTCCCTCTTTACATATACTGATTACACAATACAATTACATACACACACTCTAATCAACCATCTACAGGATATATTGCAGTGGTATAATAGAGTGGTGTACAGTGCGTTTCAGCTAAAGTGGTAAAAAAAGATTAGAATGAATGTGTTTTATTACCATTTCTCACTGCGTGTGGTGAGAACCTCTCCTGGGCTGTAGATGTCGTCATGCTTACAATGACACTTTTCCACCTGGATGCAGCCTGTCTTTAAGATGTCATCAAACACAGTTCCTACGACACGTTTCATTTTGACACAAAAAATACACATTTACACACTTAATCTAATTAGCCCCTAAATACCAATCATTATTTTTTCAAAATTTTCTGCAAAATCTAACACACAAATAGCAAATAGACAAACAAAACATTCAACAGTACTGTATAGCTTAGCAGGTTAGTTTCTTGAAGCATCTTGATTTTGCAAATACCCATGTTCTACTATATATGTATAAGTGTGTGTTTTTCTTTCTTTTTTTTTTGTCATGGAAGTCCTGTGAAAAGTGTCAAGGACATAATTTATTTAAATGTGTCTAGGTAATTGTACTGTAAAATCAGCGTCATATGCGTTTTTATGATTAAATTGAATTAAGAATTGAAATTAGGGACTGACCTGGTGGGCAGAAGCAGCCGTCAATGTTGTGCTCCTCACACAGTGTGTTTGTGTATCTGTGTGAGCATGTGTCCATACATGGGGAGCCGCTTTCAGAATGTACCATATTGTAGGGACATTTCACAGCTGCATTGTAATACATTACATACAGTTTTTAAAACAACGTTTAATGAATAACTCAAAAGAACAAGTATCAAAGACTTGCAAACAATTTAAAACTGAAGAGACAAAAATCATTTGACATCCGCCAGAGCTCAGTTATTACCGCAGAAGTCAGCTCTTCTCCAGGTTGGTGGAGTTCCCCCAGCGTGCAAACAATAACGTGAATATTCAGACAAAGTTGCACAGAGCGTGGAGTTGGCAGTGTCTTCAGGTTGATTCAAGCACATATCATTATTACAGGTCTCGATATATGGATCAGGGCTCAAAATCTTGATACAGGAGGACCAGTTTTCAGCTGTCAAAAAGTCTTTACAATCTCCCCGCTGTCGTGACACAGATATAGGTGAATTTTTTACTTCATCTATAATCTTTATTTTATTTCTTTGAAGCTGTTGTCTTAGATGGTGAATTCCAAAATGTTTTGGATGAAGCTAATAAAGCATGCTCTAGAAATCTCTTCCGCTAACAACTTTTAAAACTTACATCATTTTTACACTTGTCTTTTTGCTTTTTATCTTCATCAGAAGGACCATCACAGTCATGCTCTGGATTGATAACTTTCTGCTTATTTCCAAACTCATTGTAGCCTAGTATATTGTGAAAAACACAAAGATGAGTTTTATAATGAAGACACTTCAACATCAGGAAAAATGTAACTGACAAATAATAGCCCAAAAAAAACATAAGTCAATTACATCAGCTCACCTGATTGAGTAAATTCATTATGAAGTGGATCCCTATTGAAATCACCGCACAATCCACATGTGCGATTTATATATTTGGGGCTCAACTCCACCTAAAACAACATCACAGGATTACCATTAATGAATCGTAACATTTGCACTATAGATATTTACACTAAATTCAGTATACATAAACCACAGGTCAATTATGTCAAAATGTTTATAGAATACATGTGGCACATTCAAAATAAAGTCTAGTAATGGGGCAATCTGTCCAATCTCAATGGAATGCAAAGACATGAGCCATATGTCTATAGAAAGCTTGACATGTCTACTTTTCAATGAAGTATGTCCTCATCCACATGAGACTCCTGCACCCAGGTACAGATGTAAAGATGTGCTGAAAGGAAATATCTTTGAATTACCCCAGAGAAAGAAGGAGATGTGACTTACGGCTTAATCAAACAGAGATCATTTACTAGCCTACTTGCATTAGTTATTGTTGTGTTACTGTGACAAAACATATTTGAACTGGACAAGAGTGAAATTAATGTGGATAAGAAATTGCGAACCCCACGTGGATTTACACAAACTGAATAATTAAAAAATGTTAGGCTCCTCTACACATTTTATTTGTTCACTAGACTTTTTCCAAGCTATTATTCAAACTACATTTCTAATATGTTTCATTTCATGCATTTAAATGTCTCACTATGCCATGATGATTTTTTCGTGTCCTATAAAATAGAAAAGAATACAAAACAAAATATGAATGTTTACACTGTAAAGGCATGTTTAAACAAAATGCATAATCATTTGCACGGGTAGATCACACACTAAGCCAATGAAAAGGTGATGCGAATGATACAAAATGTGTGATACGTTTGCCGCATATGTGCGATATTTGTCTCATTTGTCTCTACGAAGTTTTGATTGAGTTAGCCTCGCTCTTGGAGTCTGGATTTAGTGTGCGTTAAGGGCACTGCACTTTGGAATTTTGAAGACCTGGGACAGTCTTGCATATTTACGTCCTGTCGCAGTTAATGCACTCTCAAGTGACCAAGACTGCAAGTGTCCAACGAGTCCAAAGAGAAGTACGGGCTGAGAATGGTTTCACCGCTAAGGAAGCTCTGGAAGAATATTCTGGTGTTTTCTTTTATTCAAGTTCAGTATTATAGTTGCACAGTCACAGTTATTTTAATATTACCAAGCGGGCCAGGGACGGCTAAACAAACCGTGGTCAGACAATCGTACTTTATTGGTACAGTTCGGATGGCCTAGTGTACACCATAAATAAACTGTAGTTTCTCCTGGATTCGTGAGAATAGTTATTTTTTCCATCGAAAGAGCTCCAGCTAGCACAGCAACAGTTTACTGAAAATCCCAGCTGGGTAATATTGAGGTTAAATCTAAGTGAAACCAAGAGTATTACTTGTTGACTTGTGTGGTCAACAATAGAAAAACACAGAGTAAGAAAACAAAAGACAAGAGGTCCTTAGAATAATATGTCTACATTTATTTAAGATCTTTAACTGTGTGTTTTCCTGTGGAGCAGGGGGCGTGTCTATTGAGGAAGGGTGCTAGTCTTTTTGCAAAGAATATAGCTTGTGTTCACAGTAACAGCAGTAAACCAAGCATTGCATTACCTGTAAATGATTTATAAATGACTTTATCTACTTAAGATAAACATATTAATATATCACTTATTAATCATTTATGAACACATATTCATGTTTTGTAAACGATTAGTTCATCATTAACTAATCAATTATGAAAGCCTTACAACTGGACGTTATTATAAAGTGTTGCCAGATTTTTTTTTATGACATAGATTCAAAATACGAGATAAATGCAGAAAAATATTTAAACGGGATAGTGGGATAGAATGGTAAATTAAGGGAGGATCCCAGGAAAAACTGGAGGGTTGACAGGTAGTAGGGTCACCGTGATTTTACCAAGTAAGACATGATCCTGGATCAACATCTTATAACAAAAATATAAACTTATTCCAATCCTTAAACCTACCCCTACCCCAAATGTATGCCTAAAATCAGTAAGAAATTATAGCTGATTAACAAAGAGTATAAAAGCACCTAACAATGATTATATGCCTAAAACAGATATTTCTAGAAAAACGATTCCTTAATTCTGATTGGTTGATTGGAATGTTGTTCCAGGATCAGGTTGGTTTACTCCCTCACATACAGGCATTTTATCACAAAAGATGTTTCACAAATGTTGATCAATATATTGTTTTTTGTAAATAAAAAAAAAAAGTCATTTTGTAGGAAAAACTCTGGTATACAACATCCTGTTCTGAAAAGTCTTGTGAACAAATATATTGTATGTTATTTTTAAATACCAACTTGCTATTTACCAAGGTTATACCAAGGTTGGTTATACCAACTTGTGGACAATGGGCATCTGATATTCCCTTTAAGGCTCTAGTTTGGCACTAGAAACCTGGACACACTCTAAAATACCGTAGTAAATGTGTGGTCATTTGCATGTAGGAAAAAATGACTCACCATTACTGCATCCTCTTTATTCCACATGACAGTGATGTCCATTTTGTACTTTAGTTTGATGTAAATTTTGTTCTCTTCCACAAGTACCCCTGCCTCATGCACAGGAAGTGATTTACTAAATAAAAAAAATTCAAATTAAAGCAGATTTTTTTAACATTTTAAACTATTTTGTGTGTGCTCCAGGAGGAAGAACTTCAGTTCCCCATCGAATCTTACTTTTGCTCGTTAACCACAGCCTGTATTGTAGTCAATTTGAAGTCAGTGCCATCGATGGTGACCCAGACTCTGCTGATCATTGGGAAACTAGTGTTTTCTGTTCTTTTTACTTTAACCGAGAACTGCTGAATGGGGCCTTTGCAATCAGACACCAGGTTATACTCGCATGTGCCTGGAAACTGATAAAATTTCCCATCGAATGTCTTCAAGTGGAAGTTTCCCCACATGCTACAGATATTGTTGATATGGTTATCGGTATGAACTATAACAAAGTAAAGACAAAAAGTGAATGCAATAATTGAAATGTTCACCTACAGTATGTTATTTATGAAGCATGGTTTTGCTTAAATCAATGTTTTTTTAAATGTATTTTATATGATATCTGCATGTTATTATAAAGCATTAACAACAATAAATAAGGTAAGCTTTAAATAATTTTTTTAGACTTTTGTTTGTTGCTTTTAGTTACTGTATTACGTCTGAGACACAATTTTCCTTGCCACTTTTAAAAACCAAATGTTGTCATTGAGTTCAATGTGTAGGTCTATCAGACATACTGAAGAAGGCATCTGTGGCTTATTTTGTTATTAACAGCTATATCTCATAAAGTGTAATCCATAAACACAAATAATATATTCACCTGATTTTGCCGTTGTTGCTGGCCACATACCTCCCATAGCGGCATAATCATTTAGAAAGTCTTTAAACAAAAAGATACATACAATCATACTGTGTAGCTGATATCGTGAGAATTTCTTGCAGTAACTAACTAACCTGCTTGTACTGACTGCAGCCCCAACAGCAGGATGACCCATCTCAGCATCCACACTTGTGACATCCTCACAATCCCCATGGAGACAACAACCATCCTCAAGAGCTAATGTGCATTATCTGACACAACCTGTCCTTTTATTGATGACTTGTAGTTTTCTTTGGAATGTAATCTGTGATCGGAAGGAGGAGCCCAGCATATATAATATAGGATTCTAAATAATGTTCAACATCCTAAAGTTGTGTTTGATACATTGCCATCCTAGTGGTAAAAATAACTGAATTTATCTCCATCATCTCAAATTAAACAAGGATGTGAGTCTTGACAGTGTGGGTTGCACAATTATTAACAAATATATACTTATCAACTGTCACTGATTCTGCATTAGCAAGATAAGTCTTTGGCCATTGTTTATAAGAAAGCATTATTACTTTTTGCTCCACCAATAAAACATAAGTATAATAAAAGTGAGTATAGTCAGAGCCGAACCAACCATTGAGCATCTCTGAGCAAAACACAGACAACATGTTCAACTTACAGTAAAGGAGAAATAAGCTGTGTGTCATCTGAAAGTTTTAGATGCTGAAAAACAGCTAAAACCAGCCTCTGGTTGACTGGGCTTAGCTGGTTTAAGCTGGTCGTTCCAGCTGATCTCCCAGACTGAGCAGCTTAGACCGGTTTGGAAGGCTGGTAATGTGGCCAAAACCCCTCTAAAACCAGCCTGCTGACCAGCTTAAACCAACTAAGACCAGGCTGGTCTCCCAGCAAAAAAAGCCTAGGCTAGTTTTAGCTGGGGTTTTTTCCCCCCACCAATTTAGGTGACAGTATTAGTCAATTTTTTTAAAGCACATTATGGTGTTCAGAAAACCAAAGGCATGACCAAATGCTATATGTATAAATAGTCACCACATATAAACTATAAAAATATTCTAAATGAATGACTCAATAAACATGCATTTAGTTTTAAAATGCCATTTTAATTTCTTTTAATTTTAAGCCAGCAGAACAGTACAAATGTATTCAACAAAGAAAAAAGCTCTATAGATAAAGTTTAAGAAATGTTAAACAAAGCATGTGCAATTTAAATTAATTTCTGAACAAAGTTTCACAAAGAATTTGTTTTCCAGTGTTTTCAGGTGGATGACATACTGCTGCTGCTCAGGGAAGTCCTAAGCTGCGTTTTCTTTGGCTGTTTTCAATGAGTGTGTGGCCCAGTTCCGCTCTATGACAGTTAGTTCTGCTACAGGCACACTCCTCAACATGGATGTACGTGTAGGTCACTTCTTCTCCATTTACACAGCCAAGATTCACTGTGCGATTACTTGCGCGAGTGGCCTGGCAACAGGTACAAGCAGACAATCCAGGTTCAGTGTACCTACAAATGTGAGAAAGAGAGAAAAAGAAATGTAAACCAGTTCAAACCGGTCACTTAAGTGTCGATGCCAACTATGTAGGTAGTGTCTCCACTCGCCTGCTAAAACTGTTACAGTCTCCACCACAAAATGTCAAGTCCATTTTCCTCTCTGACTGACAGTCGTTATGACTTATGTAATCGCGAACAGTCTTTACTTGACATCCTTTAATTTGATCCACACCTTTAAACACAGGCAATGGAACACACATAAACATAAAATTAGACTTAAATCAACCAAAATTCAACTTGTTTTCTTTAACAATATACTCACAAAGAGGGCAGCAGCCATCAGATGACAGCTGGACGGTGCCCTGCAGAGAGAATCACAAAGGCAGAATGTCATTAATGTGATTTAATCACCATGATCAGTCAGTAAAACATGTAAATGTGTGTTTGTATGATATATAAAGTACTGACAGGCTGGCATGTGGAAACGTTGAAAGGAGGACAATGGACTGTGAATTTGTTGGTGATGAACTGTCCATTAATTTTATTGCATGTGATTCTATCACATCCCTGATTTGTAGTGGGCAAAGTCTCTCCTTCCTACGAACAAAAAGAGAAAAATGTGAAGTTTGCTAGGAGGAATGAGATTAAAGAGCTTAAATTTAGATCTGTCCCTCACACAAATTCAGAATACTATTACTTTGATAATGCTTTTCTATCCCTGATGATGACAATCCACTTCTGTATTACGGACAAAAGCAACATGAACCTTTGAACATCTATTCCTTTAAGTTCCATTTAACCTGAATATTTCATAACTCAAGGCAACATTTGATATCTGACTTTACCTTCAGTATATGATCGTCACCATTAATATTGATGATGCAGTGAGTTTGCACACACTTTCCACAGCATTCATCAAAGTTTGTGTCAATGTATTCATAACCCTGGGGAAAAAACAAACAAATTAATTCAAAGAAATTGCATTCAGTCCTGAGACAAGCTGATCAGAAACTTTTCATGCAACTTACAGGATCACATTTCTCATTGCACTGCACAAATCCACATTTGATCTTGAAGAACTGTGTTTTAGGATCCACATCCCATGTACAGCTGCATTCCTGACAGTCAACAACGGGGATGTCGGTACCAGGCTGGGGGAAGTAATGGGAGAGATATGAGCATGTCAAATGTAATTATTACTTTAAAAAATTACTATTACAGTCATTTTAGTTACCTCATATTCAACATTTTTGTGGACGCACACTTTCTTTGGTTCTGAGGAGGCAAACAAAACCAAATGAATGATATTATAGGCACAGTATAAGACAAAAATAAGCATACAAATGTCACAAAACTGAACGGAAGCATGAATGATAGAAATACCGCATTTGAGTTCTGGACAGCATTTTCCCTCTGGCACTTCCAGGACTGGTGCATATCCAACTGAACACTTTGCATTCACAGGTGGGCACATGTTGGCATCACAATCTACATCACGCAAATCAAAAGGTAGATGTGAACCCAAACCAAACAACTATACTCTTAAAAAAACCATAAACTTACTGCAAACTTGTTTGTTGCAGCATGGGTCTGACGGATCGGTGACATTGACCAGCACAAAGCCAGGCTCAGTGCAGCTCACAGGGATCACATCAGGACACTTCTTGGGCTTACAGATCACAGATTTGCTGGCCTTATCACAGACACACTCCTCACAGTTGTATTCGAAAACTTCATCAAACTGCCACAAAACATCAAGAGAATTTAGTTAAAAGTAATGGAAATACCTTGAAGTTTAAGAACTATGAAATGAAATTCTTGTATTGAGTGAACAGCTAAATTAAAACTGTTAAACACCGCTATACCTCACGTGGTGTTCCAGAGGCATCCAGGCATCCTAAATACAAAAAGGGAAGACAGATATGTTCTTGAAAAGCAGTTAAGATATGCAGGATGACACAGAAAATCACGCTTTCTTGTACATCTCAGTATTCATGCACGTGAACTTGACTCGAAGGATTCTCACCGCATTTGTCCACACAGACTCCTGACTCCTTGTTGAAAAGCAATGAGCCCTCAGGACAGAAGCAGCCCTCTGTGGGCACTTTAATAGTGCTCTGTTCAGGTCTGCAAAGCATTTACCTTTTTTATTACACATATCACCCAAGATACATTCCAGTATCTTTTATGTTCAAAAAATATCTAAATTATTTAAAAAATTGTATAAATGGGCATACATATCAGCACAAGTTGGTGGCTCGGCTGGACCACAAGGATTGAAGACTTTATCTGCTGGACATTCAATATCTGAGGAAGAAAAGACAAACACAACACTTACACACAATGATCTCTAAACTTCCAAACTCAAATAAAAGTCAGAAAGGTAGAGGCTTTAGAAAAATTATATATGAAATATATAACTTACTGCAAAGGCTGGTGTAGTTCCTCCAGTGCATGCAAATACCTAATTGTGAGCAAGCCCTAGCATAAGTCTGCAGACTGGTACACACCACGGCAGGGTTGCTCATATGACAACTGTCATATTCACATGCTAAAATGAAGTTTTGGGGGGACAGATGGGAATGGCATGCTTTGAACACCCTGAGAAAGACAGAGGTAGTACATATCACTTTGAAAGCTCCAATTATTGAAATTTATGATAAAAACAAGACATAATCCACTTACTCGCTATTAAGGAGTTTGCAGTCGGGATGAACTTGGCATGGCTTAGATGTAGGTTTATTACCCCCAACAGTAGGTAATGCAGTTGGTGGAGTGCAAATTTCACCGTTCACGCCACTGGCTGGCCAGTAATCTGCCATCACTGCACAGTCATCAACCAAGATCCCTCCAGGTATCATGCAGTCATCAGCCTTGTTGTTGTTGCAAGTTCCTTAGTGAGAATTAATATGTAGTAATTTAGATGAGCAATTTAAAAACAAATCCCTCTTATACCACTCCCACACTGTGATCTGACACTGATCCATCCATACAGAAAATGGGGGATGGCTGACTTACCGCAGTGACCTTGTGTGTTGTTTCCAAAAAGCTGGAATGGCAGATTGACGCCAAAGCCAGTGGCTCCAAATGTTATGGTAACATTCAGCTTTGGAATACTCAGGATCAAGTCTAGGCCTGAGCTTACAACTCTCACACCATCACGAGTATACGGTAGTTGTTTAATCTTTATGTTGTTCTCAAAAGCCTGTTATGACAGAAAGATTTTAGAATAATTAGTAAAGCAGACAAAACATGTTATTCATTCTATATCTAGAAAGTCTCACCTCTAGCTCTGCTCCTCCTATGAGATTGTGATTTGTAAGTGTTATGACTAGTTTGTTGTAAGACACAATTATGGATCTGGGACAGGATACATGCTCAATAGGGTCACAGTAGACACTGTCGATGTAGATCTTCAAATGGAAGTGAGGCTTGATTTCCTCCATCAATACATAAGTGCAGTTTCCTTGATAACTGTAAAAGTGTCCATCAAATGTGATGTAATGCGGGTCACCCCAGCCTTCACAAAAGCCTATGATTAGGAGAGGGTGAATAATAATAAAAAAAGCATACAATTATTTGAACTGAACAAGCTTCTTAAATTTGGTATACACAAAAGGCCAAATTTACTTACAGCTTGTTTCAGACAATTATTTTTGCAGATAAAAAACTACAGCCTTTTTATGACATGCAGTGAAAAAATAAGCAATGAAATGCGTTAACAGACTTTTTTTTGCACCTGATTTAGTTGCATGTGCATTTGTTTTCCTTCCAGACATAACATTTCTTTGAGTATTAAAATTTTACAATTTTCTTGCATCACATCAAAGCAAATAGACTCAATGAGATGCAAGGAAATCACAAATCATGAAATGCATTTTTTTAATTTAAAATGTTAAATTAGTAAATAGTAATTTACAGGAACATATTCAAAACTGAAACCTTTGAATAATTGAAGGACATCATTGCTATTAATCTATACAATAATGAAATCAAATATAAAGATTGTGAATACCAGTTTACTCACAGTCACATGCATAATATTGGCAGCAGCCATACTTATCATAGACAAGCACTGGCTTTTTGCCATTTTCACAGGTGATGTTCTGTATTGGAGGGCATTCAAATGGGATAATTTCATAATGGTCCCCTTCTATGCACCTCGCCATTAAGCAGTCACACAAGTAGAAGGTCTCATTGGTCTGGTGATAAAAAAAATGAAAACCTACAATTAGAAAGATACATGTAAAACTGCATTGTACTGTAGTGTATATTATTTACTTGGAATGCATTTAAATGACACTATAGATACTTAAAAAGTAAATTTCTCCTGTAGAGAAAAGGACACTACATATGTTTGTGTGTCAATTTCATAAGTGGACATGAAATGGAGAATCAAAATGTTCTTGATATTGACATAAATAAGAACTCAAACCAAAAATTATTTTCAACCTATCTGAAATGACTTTACAAATACTGAATCTACCACCTTTGGTATTAAAACAAAACGAAACAAACTATCCTCAAGAAACAATTTAAAATTTTGAAACTGCATTTCATGACCCTTTGAAAATATATTTTAAAAGGAATATTAAACTATACATTTTTGTCCCATTCTGGACAGCCAGGTGGAGTTGTTGAGACTTGTGGTGATGGAGTTTTACTTGTTGTTGTTCCAGTAAAAACACTGAATGTTGTTGATGTAAACTTTGTTGTTGTGGGTATGGAAGTAGATGATGTGGTAGTTTCTGTTGTTGTAGATGTTGTAGTAGTTGTTGGTGTAGGAGTAGATGTTGTGGTAGGTTCTGTTGTTGTAGGAGGCTTTGTTGTAGTTGTCGGTGTAGGAGTAGATGATGTGGTAGGTTCTGGGGTTGTTGTAGTAGGCTTTGTTGTAGTTGTTGGTGTAGGAGTAGATGATGTGGTAGGTTCTGGTGTTGTTGTAGTATGCTTTGTTGTAGGTGTTGGTGTAGGAGTAGATGATGTGGTAGTTTCTGTTGTTGTAGTAGACGTTGTAGTAGTTGTCGGTGTAGAAGTAGATGATGTGGTAGATTCTGGTGTTGTTGTAGTAGACGTTGTAGTAGTTGTCGGTGTAGAAGTAGATGATGTGGTAGGTTCTGGTGTTGTTGTAGTAGGCTTTGTTGAAGTTGTCGGTGTAGGGGTAGATGATGAGATAGATTCTGATATTGGTGTTGTTTTAGTAGATGTTGTGGTAATTGTTGGTGTAGGAGTAGATGATGTGGTAGGTTCCAGTGTTGTTGAAGTAGGTTTTGTTGTAGGTGTTGGTGTAAGGGTAGATGATGTGGTAGTTTCTGGTGTTGTTGTAGTAGGATTCGTTGTAGTTGTGGGTGTAGGAATAGATGATGTGGTAGGTTCTGGTGTTGTTGTAGTAGGCTTTGTGGTGGTTGTTGGTGTGGGGGTAGATGATGTGGTAGATTCTGGTGTTGTTGTTGTAGACGTTGTAGTAGTTGTTGGTGTAGGGGTAGAGGATGAGATAGATTCTGATATAGGTGTTGTTGTAGTTGATGTGGTAGTTGTTGATGTAGGGGTAGACGATGTGGTAGGTTCTAGTGTTGTTGTAGTAGGCTTTGTTGTAGGTGTTGGTGTAAGGGTAGATGATGATGTAGTTTCTGTTGTTGTTGCAGTAGGCTTTGTTGTAGGTGTTGGTGTAGGGGTAGATGATGTGGTAGGTTCTGTTGTTGTTGTTAATGTTGTTGTAGTAGATGGTGTAGTAGTTGTCGGTGTGGGGGTAGATGATGTGGTAGTTTCTGTTGTTGTAGTAGACGTTGTAGTAGATGTCGGTGTAGGAGCAGATGATGTGGTAGTTTCTGGTGTTGTTGTAGTAGGCTTTGTTGTAGTTGTCGGTGTAGGGGTAGATGATGTGGTAGGTTCTGGTGTTGTTGTAGTAGGCTTTGTGGTGGTTGTTGGTGTGGGGGTAGATGATGTGGTAGATTCTGGTGTTGTTGTTGTAGACGTTGTAGTAGTTGTTGGTGTAGGGGTAGATGATGAGATAGTTTCTGTTGTTGTTGTAGTTGGCTTTGTTGTAGGTGTTGGTGTAGAAGTAGATGATGTGGTAGATTCTGGTGTTGTTGTAGAAGACGTTGTAGTAGTTGTCGGTGTAGAAGTAGATGATGTGGTAGGTTCTGGTGTTGTTGTAGTAGGCTTTGTTGAAGTTGTCGGTGTAGGGGTAGATGATGAGATAGATTCTGATATTGGTGTTGTTTTAGTAGATGTTGTGGTAATTGTTGGTGTAGGAGTAGATGATGTGGTAGGTTCCAGTGTTGTTGAAGTAGGATTTGTTGTAGGTGTTGGTGTAAGGGTAGATGATATGGTAGTTTCTGTTGTTGTAGTAGACATTGTAGTAGTTGTTGGTGTAGAAGTAGATGATGTGGTAGTTTCTGGTGTTGTTGTAGTAGGCTTCGTTGTAGTTGTGGGTGTAGGAATAGATGATGTGGTAGGTTCTGGTGTTGTTGTAGTAGGCTTTGTGGTGGTTGTTGGTGTGGGGGTAGATGATGTGGTAGATTCTGGTGTTGTTGTTGTAGACGTTGTAGTAGTTGTTGGTGTAGGGGTAGAGGATGAGATAGATTCTGATATAGGTGTTGTTGTGGTTGATGTGGTAGTTGTTGATGTAGGGGTAGATGATGTGGTAGGTTCTGTTGTTGTTGTAGTAGGCTTTGTTGTAGGTGTTGGTGTAAGAGTAGATGATGATGTAGTTGCTGTTGTTGTTGCAGTAGTCTTTGTTGTAGTTGTTGGTGTAGGGGTAGATGATGTGGTAGGTTCTGTTGTTGTTGTTGTTGTAGATGTTGTAGTAGTTGTCGGTGTAGGAGCAAATGATGTGGTAGTTTCTGGTGTTGTTGGAGTAGGCTTTGTTGTAGTTGTCAGTGTAGGGGTAGATGATGAGATAGATTCTGATATAGGTGTTGTAGTTGATGTGGTAGATGTTGATGTAGGAGTAGATGATGTGGTAGGTTCTTGTGTTGTAGTGGGCTTTGTTGTAGTTGTTGGTGTAGGGGTAGATGATGTGGTAGTTTCTGATATAGGTGTTGTAGTTGATGTGGTAGATGTTGATGTAGGAGTAGATGATGTGGTAGGTTCTTGTGTTGTAGTAGGCTTTGTTGTAGTTGTTGGTGTAGGGGTAGATGATGTGGTAGTTTCTGTTGTTGTTGTAGTAGGCTTTGTTGTAGGTGTTGGTGTAGGGGTAGATGATGTGGTAGGTTTTGTTGTTGTCGTTGTTGTTGTTGTAGATGTTGTAGTAGTTGTCGGTGTAGGAGTAGATGATGTGGTAGTTTCTGGTGTTGTTGTAGTTGTCAGGGTAGATGATGTGGTAGGTTCTGGTGTTGTTGTAGTAGGCTTTGTTGTAGGTGTTGGTGTAGGGGTAGATGATGTGGTACTTGAACAACGGAATGTTTCACAACAGTTAACACGTATTTCATAGTCAA
>JAUYWG010000066.1:4175270-4192569 GCA_034779775.1 Enteromius afrohamiltoni | reverse complement strand
TGATGTGGTAGGTTCTTGTGTTGTTGTAGTTGCCATTGTTGAAGTGGTTGGTGTAGGGATAGATGATGTGGTAGTTTCTGGTGTTGTTGTAGTAGGCTTTGTTGTAGGTGTTGGTGTAGGGGTAGATGATGTGGTAGGTTCTGGTGTTGTTGTAGTAGGCTTTGTTGTAGTTGTCGATGTAGGGGTAGATGATGAGATAGATTCTGATATAGGTGTTGTAGTTGATGTGGTAGTTGTTGATGTAGGAGTAGATGATGTGGTAGGTTCTTGTGTTGTTGTAGTTGCCATTGTTGAAGTGGTTGGTGTAGGGATAGATGATGTGGTAGTTTGTGTTGTTGTTGTAGTAGGCTTTGTTGTAGGTGTTGGTGTAGGGGTAGATGATGTGGTAGTTTCTGTTGTTGTAGTAGACATTGTAGTAGTTGTTGATGTAGGAGTAGATGATGTGGTAGGTTCTGGTGTTGTTGTAGTAGGCTTTGTTGTAGTTGTTGATGTAAAAGTGGATGATGTAGTAGTTGCTGGTGTTGTTGTAGTAGGCATTGTGGAAGTTGTTGGTGTAGGGGTAGATGATGTGGTACTTGAACAACGGAATGTTTCACAACAGTTAACACGTATTTCATAGTCAACACATTTAAAAGGGCGGAAAACCTGTTGGTCTTTCTTACACACCAATCCAACTGAAACATTGCAATGGGCCACTTGTTTTGAATATTCAATATAATTTTCAAAGCTCATGTTAGGTTGGCCTACAGCCCTACATTCAATATCTACTGGCTCTTCACAGATCTCTTTTCCACTTCCTGCTATGTTTTCATAAGTCTCCAAATCATCTCCTCCTACTGCAGGATTATACACATTAAACCAGCCAAGCCACAAACATATTTCCATATCTACGCATGGTGTTGCAGTCTTAGTTGAAGTTGATGTGATAGCTGTCAGTGAAGATGTAGATAATGTGGTAGGTTCTGGTGTTGTAGTAGATGCTGTCGTTGTTGTTGTAGACGTCATACTTGTTGTTGGTGTAGGTGTAGATGTTGTAGGTTCTGGTGTTGTCGTAGTAGGCTTTGTGGTAATTGTCGGTGTAGGAATAGATGATGTGGTAGATTCTGGTGTTGTTGTAGTAGGCTTTGTTGTAGGTGTTGGTGTAGGGGTAGATGGTGTGGTAGTTTCTGTTGTTGTTGTAGTAGGCTTTGTTGTAGTTGTTGGTGTAGGGGTAGAGGATGTGGTAGTTTCTGTTGTTGTTGTAGTAGACGTCATAGTAGTTGTCGGTGCAGGAGAAGATGATGTAGTTTCTTGTGTTGTTGTCGTTGTGGTAGGTTCTGGTGTTGTTGTTATCTCTGGACATTCCTCCAAACAGATCTGGTTTTCCTCATCAAAAAAAGGCTTATCCTCTGGACATTTTGGATAACATCCTGCATACAATAAATATAATAATAATAAATTAATAAATATAGTTGCACAAATCACGAGTTCTGGTGAGTCATGATCACTGATCTATATTTGTTAATGGATTGCTCATTGCATTCTAAACTGCTGACAGGCAGTGTAGCCACCGGAAGTGTTCGATCCACCATCTTACTATTCCCTACCGACAGAGAACTCCACTAAGTCACAGAAAAACAATTGACCTAAAATCATTCGATTTGAAGTGAATCAGTCACACAGGATTAATTTGTATGTTATGTGTATGTAAATTCATTCTTATTTCACATGTCATCTGCAATGTGTATGGTCTTTTTGGGCAGAATAAGCAATATATTTAAATAGTTTAGGTGGGTGTATCTGCTGCGCACTGCCATTGTTAACTGATCCAGCACAAAATATAGCCTACTTCTTTATGTGCATAATCAGAAATTTTTCAACATTACTGTATTAATATCAGAAATTCATTTGAATAAACAATTAATAATACAAAAGCCTCTGTTGCTCTATGTTGTACTGAAATTAAAAGCTTACCATGCATCATCTTGAAATGAAGCTTCACGTTTTTACTATATGTAGCCAGTTTTTTCTCTGAATAAATTGTGATGTATATAATATTTTTAATGTCTCGACTGAACAGAATCTATTCTCAGACTAAGATCGCACCAGTATCTTTAGTAGCATTCCCGTTACAAGCAAAATGATGAATGCTAAATAAATAATTAATTTAAGCACTGTTTAGCACATTACCTGCTTCAGTGCTGTTGACTAAATCATTGTTGAAACATTTGCAGTTAGCCTACTGCATGAATAAAAACATAACTATAACAAAATCATAAAATAACAAACTATAAGACGAATAAAGGTAGATTTATATACAAAGCATAAATCTTTCTGCAGATTTAAGAGTGAGCAGTTTGTAATTCATATGTTGAGGTCGTGTCCGAATGATGTTTATCATTTTCATCTTATGTTTGCTACTGTAATGAACTGAACTATTTAATAAGCAGACTTTACAAAACATAAGGGTTTACATTCTTAGGGTTTCTGCATTATAAAAACGAGCAAGGATACTTTGGATTTAAAAACGCTGACTTGTTAGGTGATGTTTTTTCATGAAATTCGTATTAATTCCTATTAATTCAAAGGAATGAATGGGAACAGCATGGAATACCAATATGGTGGCTTTACTTTTATGACATCATGTGCGATCTCAGTTCTCTATTATAGATCAGTGGTCATGATAACAAAATGTTTTGTGAATATGAGAAAAACAGATAAGAAAGAAGAACCTAATTTCCCTGAAACACTGCTTGATATATATTGCCTATTGCCAAACTGCCTTAATCCATATAATGCCATATTTGCCACGTAAGAGATATTAAATAGTAAACACATATACTCAATACATTAAGCAAATTAAGATTTCTTTGAACACAGATTAAAGGGTTAGTTAACCCACAAAATTTTAATTCTGTGTACACTATGCAAGTGTCACACACCACCAAGTATGCTTTGAGGGTGTAAAACACAGCCTAATTTTCATTTTTGGATGAACTAACCCTTTAACAACTGTATTACAGATGGAGCCTTCTGTCATTAAAAAGGCTCATTTCTGCTATTAGCCTATAGAAAGGGCTGTCACTTGATTTTTACTTGATTTTCTTGGTACTTGATTTTTTAAAAATCCTCAATTGTATTTTGTCCTTGTTAAAAATACAGGAAGTGGCACAATTCATTAATGAGATAACCGCCCCCAGAAAAAAATAAAATAAAATTGTTAAACCTGTTTAAAGGTTATTTAAAAAACATAATACACCACAGAGCAATTGCGAATTCACAAAGGCTGAGATGCAATTAAATAAATATACGCACATAGGTTAAGTGCATCTTACAAGGGCTCCGTTCACAGTAAATGCTGCTCCACCCAAACAGTAATAATTTACGTCTGTGGACTTTCTCAGACTCCATCTTTGCATATGCTGTTAGTCTGATCTGCTTATAACATTCATATGGGAACAATGCGCAGCATTTTATCAGATTTATAAGGTAAATCATTTTGCCTGCACTGGAGAATTACATCATGATCTTTCTAAAATGCTAACAGCTTATTGCAATTTTAAAATAAAAGTAAAAAAAAAAAAGTTTAAATTAAAAGTTTGCACATCTGTGTTCAAGAAATGACAGTGGCAAGTGTTTATATTTTAATTAAAACAGCTCACACTTATATTTTAGTCTAGGTCTGGGACTAGGCTTTTCTGTGAAACTGGGGGTATACCCACACGGAAATAACCTAGATAAACATATATGTTTTAATATAGGTTTTGACATAGGTTTTCAATACATGTGACATATAATATAGGAAAACGGACAATTTTATATATGTACATATATGCTGTTACAAGGCGGTCCTCTGTGGCGCTGTCATCACCGGAATATTAGTTCCTACCCAGACCGCATTTTCCCGAACACCCGTGGGGATTTCCGCCACAGGTGTTCGGCATTATCGCCTGTATTTAAGGAACCACCGAAGATCGATCTGTACAAAGTCTTGATCTCATTATTACTACTGAGCGTTTTTGGATTACTCTTGGATTGACTCTGGATACCGATTGGATTGTTTATCTCGACCTTGAACCTTCTGTCGACCTTCGACCTTGAACGTTCTGCCCACCGAATATCACAACCTCAGGGAGGCTTTCAGCAAAGAACGAGCCACCCAACTGCCACCTCATCGAGCCACGGATTGTGCCATCGAACTCTTGCCAGGGGCTGTACCACCCAAAGGTCGAATCTTCCCTCTGTCACAACCAGAGCCTGAAAGTATGCAGAAATATATCCAAGAGGAATTAGTTAAAGGGTTAATCCTGCAATCCACACCCCCCGCGTCTGCTGGGTTCTTCTTTGTTAAAAAGAAGGACGGGACCCTCTGAACGTGCATCGACTACCAGGGATTAAACGTCACAGTGAAGTACCGTTACCCTCTACTTCTGGTCCTGGCAGCCCTTGAACAACTTCACAAAGCTAGACTGTTCACCAAACTTGACCTACGAAGTGCATATAACCTGGTCCGGATACACCAAGGGGATGAGTGGAAGACGGCTTTCTCCACCACCACTGGTCACACTGGTCACTACGAGTACCAAGTTATGCCCTTTGGTCTGTCCAATAGTCCAGCAGTTTTCCAGTCCTTGAGTAATGATATCTTCCATGAAGAATTAATCGTCTACATCGACGACATCTTGATTTACTCAGAGACCTACCAAGAGCATGTCCAGCACGTCAGGCAAGTGTTGCAACGCCTAATCCAGAATCAACTATTTGCCAAGTTGTCGAAATGTGAGTTTCACCAATCAAGAATCACTTTCCTGGGGTATATTATCAGCCATGAAGGGGTAACCATGGACGAGAGCAAGGTGACTGCTGTTGTTACCTGGCCACGTCCCAAGACCATTAAGGATCTTCAAAGATTTCTGGGGTTCGCCAACTTCTACCGGCGGTTCATTCGGAACTTTAGTCTGGTCGCCGCTCCTTTAACTTCAATGACGCGCAAAGGACCCACCCTACTCCACTGGAACACTCAGAGTATAAGCGCATTCGAAGAACTCAAGTCCCGTTTCACATATGCTCCCATTCTCCGCCACCCAGACCCAGAAAAAGAGTTCACTGCGGAGGTCAACGCATCCAGTACCAAAATAGGCGCTATACTCTCACAGCGCCATGGGGACCCAGGCAAGCTTTATCCATGTGCATACTACTCACGAAAGCTCACCTCCGTCGAGCAAAACTATGACGTGGGAGACCGGGAACTATTGGCCATGAAAGCAGCTTTAGAGGAATGGCACCATTGGCTAGAGGGGTCAACCTTACCCTTCTTAGTGTTAACTGACCATCGAAACCTTGAATATATCAAAGGGGCCAAGAGGCTAAATTCAAGACAAGCAAGGTGGTCACTATTCTTCACCCAGTTCAACTTCACTATCACCTACCGGCCCGGGTCAAAGAATGGAAAGGCTGACGCACTCTCGCGCCAACACAAATCAGACATCGAGATGAATCCTCCTGACTTCATTATTCCACCTCCTCGCATAGTCGCTCCCATCGGATGGGACATTATCTTTGAAATCACAGAAGCCCAAGCACAAGAACCATCCCCCCCCCGAATACCCTCCTTACCGAATTTATGTACCTGAATCCTTACGAGAAAAGGTCTTACACCTAGCACATGATCTGCCAAGCTCGGATCACCTCGGCATAGCAGCTACCACCGAATTGGTAACCAACAGATTCTGATGGTCCACCCTTGCAGCCGATGTCATCCAATTCATTTGTCGCTGCACTGTCAGTAAGACCAGTCAACACAAGCCCGTCGGTCTATTGCACCCACTGCCTATCCCAGAGAGACCATGGTCACATATCGCCATAGACTTTTTCACTGATTTGCCCCCATCTAATGGATTCACCACTATACTGACTCTTATTGATTGTTTTTCTAAGTCCTGCCGCCTCATACCTCTTCCCAAACTTCCATCAGCCTGGGAAACAGCTCAAGTGGTCATGGACCAAGTCTCCGATTTTATGGCATCCCAGAGGATATTGTGAAGGACAGGGGACCTCAATTCACTTCACGATTATGGCAAGCGTTCTGTAAGATCATGAACATCAACGTTAGTTTGACTTCGGGCTACCATCCTCAGTCCAATGGCCAGGCTGAACGATTAAATCAGGGAGGAATTCTACCAGGTACGAGAGATCCTTGACTCCAGGCGCCTGGGTGCCAATCTACAATATCAAGTGGACTGGGAGGGATATGGTCCCGAGGAGAGATCTTGGGTAAACTCACGTGACATCCTTTACCCGAGTCTCACGAAGGCCTTCCACCAGTAGCACCCAGAGAAACCAGCATTACAACCTCGTGGCAGACCCCGGCGCTGCCCCTCTCGCTTCAGGAGCCACTCGCAGGGAGGGGGCTCTGATACAAGGCGGTCCTCTGTGCCGCTGTCCGACCGCCATCAGTGGGAACCATCACCGGAATATTAGTTCCGACCCAGACTGCATTTTTCCGAACACCCGCCACAGGTGATTGGCATTATTTAAAGTCATTTTTAAAGTCTGTTGTAAACTTGGGCATATTTTTATTATAACAAGAACAAAAAATTATCAGATTACTCTAGTCGATAAATAATCAGAATAATCAACCGGTTATTATTACATGAACTAAATCAATTCTTAGTGACAGCCCTAATCGTAGGCTAATTTTGCAAGTTTGATTTACATTTTAGACAGGTACAAATTGGGTGCTTTGTGTAAATTGTCACATTTACAGTACAAAATCAGGAAATTATCTTTATGGTTTATAGTGATGCAAATAGTATTAATTCTAAATTATTACTAATTTTAAATAGGTTAAACTTGAAACTTGCTAAAAATACAATGCACTTTGACTAAAGAAAATCTATAACATGTGCAATAAATTCTATAATTTTATCCCTCAAAGTTAGTCAGGTTATGATGTCAGAAATATGGATTGTGCATACTCTTGAAAACTGCATACTAGCACTAACTCACCTTCCAGGTGGGGTACACTTTTATTACTGCAGGTACCATTAGGGTTGAGACAGGTTTTATAGCAAGGTGTAAGACAAGGATTGTAATGCCATATGCAATCTTCTGTTCCATTATTGTAGTAGTCACAGTACACAGCTGAAAGAGAAACGTAGATGGAAATATGTGTACAGTTGAACTAAATAAAACACAATTGCAGCACATTGTTAAAAGAAAGATTCACTTCATTTAATGATCAAGTAATGAATTTATTATTATATTTTTTTGAGAAAACACAATAAATGAAAATTCATATTCAGCATAAAAATGTCAAGAATTTAAGATGCTTACGGCAGATCTCAGGGGTTCTCCAGTTCACACAAACATTTGCCTCATTGCAGGCTTGAGCATAAACTGCAACGGCTGTACAGAAGCACTCACAATCTCCTCCTGTGTCACATGCGCACGAGTCCTTTACACAGTTCTCATAATATGGGCTTGGATCCACCTGCGGGAACAAGCATTTCCATCCATAAAAAATATGTAGGACTCTCTTATACCACATTATAAAGCAGTCAATTTATTGAATTTATTGGCTCAAATCTTTGCAATTGTACCTTGCCATGGCAGGATATGAATGGACCCTTGGGGTCCTTGATGATGCCACATTGTATTTTTGCCCATGTCTCTCGATTGGGGGTTGCAAGGCATGGGTTGAAGTCTGGTTTTGCATCCATGCAATTGCTGAACACTTTCCAGCTGTCTACAAACTCCAGGATATCTGAGGTCTGCAAATTTCCTTGAGTGGTAAAGTCATCTTTTCCATTTCCATTGAAATTTCCACACAGACCACAAACGTCTCCCTGCCAAAAAACAATGAAGCATAGAAGTTGTGATACAAATAAATAAAGTTCAGGGACTACAAATTGAAAATCAAAAATTGTGGCTTCAACTCACCATGTGCCAAGGTTGCAGAATGATGCGGACCGTGGTTTTGCGGTCCCACAAAACTGTCAGGCCAATGTCAGCCTCAATGACAGTGTACATTCCAATGATTCTGTTAGTGTACTTGATCTCTGGACCACTTCCAGTATCATTGACTTTTACATTTCCCTCAGAAAGCTCCAGCAAGGTCCCCTGTGTGAGAGAGAAGTAAAAAAAACTGTTGCAAACATCGTAAAACAACTATAGAATTCAGTGACAGACAGTAATGAATTTCATATGTTGAAGAGAATGAAGGGTGGAAATCCTCCATTGGCCTTTAAAATTATTATCCATTATTATTACAAACCATTATTGTCTTAAACTACACAGAAATGAACATGCTGAAAAGCTAAAAACACTTTATTTTTCTCTCACTGTGTCACATAGTATTGAATATTTTGCTAAACCTAAAACTGCATAGCATGCTATGCCTGTGGCCTTACCCCCAAAAATATCTTGACAGACTTTGAACATGTGGTTCCTGTTGTTCCACAAGGCATATTCTCAGTGATCACATGAAATATGCCAGTTTTATTTCCACACTTGTTCTGCAAAACAAGAAAACACGCTGTGTTGCCTCCTGAAGGAAGGGCTTTATTTGTAAATTATTTAAATAATGCCTGACAAAATGCACATACCTGCACAGCAATATAACTGCAATCTCCCCTAAAGCCGAATCTTTGCTGATCAAAAGTCAAATAATGTCCACTGCCGTAAATGGTGCATATGCCTGGACAATTATAATCTGTGCATTTCCATTTTCCTCGTCGGCAAATGCTTTAAATATAGAGGGAGACTCAAATCTTGAATAGTTCTACAGTATTATACTACAAATAAAATATTTCCTCATTATTTAAGGGTTTTATGGTAATGTAACTTTAATGTGGCAATTGTAAAGGCTGTTGTTTTACACTGGGGTATTATTGTAAAAAAATTAATTAAAACAATTTAGAAAAAAAAAAAAACATTAACTGAACTAAAAAAGTAAATAATATGAATCTGAAAATAAAAATAAATGCAAAATATCATTAAAAACTACAATTCTATATTAATCATAGTAAAATTACAAACCATGTATTGCAGTCTATGGATATCTCAGCTCCTGGTGCATAATATTGTCCATCATGTTTACATGGGCAGTTGTCTGGTTTAACACAGTGTCCTCTGCCATCATCGAACAGACCAAAAGGACACTGGCAGCCAGACTGACAGTCCAGTGAGAACTGGAAAGAATGAAAGAAAGAAAACATTATGTACAAGCAAAATGCTGTTATTCATACTAATAACACATCAAGTGAGACTTTGGGAAAGAAAAAGAGAGAAGGATTGTTAGAATCTACAGACTCACACATTCAACCTCCTGTTGCAAACAAGTCTTTGCACACTCCAGTCCATGTTCATCTGGTGCTGCCGTACTACAGTTGAAGAAAACTTTGGGAGAGGAACATCCTGTGAAAGATACCAGACGCAGATGCTGCATCATTCATGCATACTTGTTATATCAGAAACCATATTCAAAGACTCTCTACAACAGACATTGAGCAATTAAAAATAACAACTGTGATATTTTCTGGTTATTTTAACATCACATTTGACTAGATAACCTTATAATGCCTTGTTTAGAGATGCCATGATTGCTCAGGACTAGTGATGGTAGTCCATATAATCCAAAAGCAAATGTATTTAATCCATGCAGTAGATGAAAGTAACATTTCATACCCAAAACTCGGGTTCGCCAGGAACGACACTGAAGATTTCCATTCATGCAAACACTGGACAGAGAAATAAGATCAAATTGTATATTAAATTCATATTAAATTAATATTTTTCAATTCTTGCCCACTACTTCAGTAATACCTACACTACATTACTATTCACTCACCAGTGTTCGTCCCTAATGGTGACAGACTTTCCGGGATTAATTTTCTGTCCGTTGTGGTAACATGGACATTTTTCCATAGGCACACACAGTCCATTCTCATCCTGGTAGAGTCCTTCTGGACATGAGCATCCATCAACGGGCACAAAGTCAAGGCTGCAGCTTTGACGCTCAGATGCAAGAGACAGACAGGTGCGCTGACAGCTCTGCACCTCATAGGAGTAGTTCTGCGAGGCCGGGCAATTCTCTGTATACTTCACTGTGGGGATCAGATTGAGAAGAATTGTGTCTTAAAGATGCATGCAGCAAAATGACAAAAGTGTTCTTTAAATCTTCTAGAATAGATTAAACACTATTTTGAAACACCCATCACACTTAAAGAATGCCCTTCCTAAAATATAAAGTCAGCTATTTAGTTTTATATACTTAGATAGTGTGTTAAAAATGGTAAGCATTATATTATAAAGATATGAAATATCAACTTTTCATTACTACTGAATTGGAAAATATTTACTTAAATATTTACATAACTTTTTAAATACACTTTTGATGTTTTGTTCACTGAAATGTTCCCATCATCCACAAAATCTACAAAATCAATCATTTTCAGCCATCTTACTGCACACAATGTCTCTCCAGCCTTGGAGGATTATTCCTTTAGCTGCGCAGGCCTGGACGTACGAGGAGAACACCGCACACAGACAGTCCTCACTCTTCTCACAGGTACAGCTGGAGTATTTGCATCGCTGAAAAACATATAAACATTGTGTCACTAAATGTTGTGGAAGCTGGGATAAATGCAATTAAATTTGTCCAAGATTTAAAGTTAAAATACTATAATACTATAGCTATAATACTATTAAAAAACACCGGTTTGCTTAGTTGCAATGGTTAAGAAAATGCTGTGTATTTAATCTGCTACGGTTTCAGATACTTTCATACTTTGTAGTAGCTGTCTGGATTGACCGTGGTGTGACATTTGGCAAAGAGGCTCTCCTTCTCCTTCATCTTGGAACACCAGTGCTCGGCAAAGTGCTCTAAAAGCATCATAAAAGATGGGAATTTAATAAAAAATCCCACTTAACAACAAAATGCATAAATGAACAGAACATACAGTATTAAAACACTGACACCACATTATGTTATGTGGAAATACTGGCTGATGCAACAGTATTGGAAGAATACTGTTCGTAAGTGAACACACACTAGTGCTATTATAAACCCTTTGGTATATGTATGAAACAGCACAAACACAGAATTATAAACTAACCGGTCTGACTTCACCACATTGACTTTGGAAGCAAACAATCTCTCACCGCTGTCACTGCTGTAGGAACAGGGGTCGTCCAGTCTCTCAGTACGGTCGAGGCAGTTGGACTGGGCCTTCC
This sequence comes from Enteromius afrohamiltoni, assembly GCA_034779775.1. NCBI lineage: Eukaryota > Metazoa > Chordata > Actinopteri > Cypriniformes > Cyprinidae > Enteromius > Enteromius afrohamiltoni. The sequence continues at coordinate 4,181,355 of JAUYWG010000066.1, read as the reverse complement.
AGGCATTTACAAAGGAAATAGGCGTACCCTCAACTACTCCCTGAGGGGTCTTCAGGTCATCTGACAACACTTTGTTAAAATTTCCACAGATACCTGCATAAACAAGCAAATTGCACAACATCTGTTTTTATGATGGATTCACTTTATAATTCAGATGTTTTTCCATGCTTTTTAAGACTGAGGTCTCACCACAAGTCTTATCCTGGAAGCTTTGGTCCACGGTGATGTAGACCTGCATAAGAGGCACCAGCTGTACCCGCACCTGCAGCCCAAAGGTGGTCTGAAGCATGATGTGAAACGATGACGGCATGAACACAGTGAAGTCAGCTGAAAGAAAAAGAGCCGAAGAGTTTGAAGAACACTTCACATATATATTTTAGCACATACAGTAGGCTCTAAAACACAGCAAAGAAATAAAAAGGTTCTTCTCTCTCACCTGTCATGTATGGAAGTGAAATTTCTGCATTGTGTTGCACCGTCCCGTCAGCTTTAATAATCAGAGGCTGAAGAAGAAACAGCAGCGTCAAAGATTTATTTTCCACTAGTTACACTACTTTTCAATATTTAAAAAAAAAATGCTATTACTATTAACTAAGGACACATTACACTGAATAAAAATAACAGTAAAGTCTGTTTTATTTTTATTCCTCAAGGAATCTTGAAAAAGTGTCACGTTTTCCAGAAAATGTTTCAGGAAAGCAGCACAACTGTTTGTGGAAGTAGAGAAGTGTACTCACATTTTTCAGGTCGTTGTTAAACAGCACCACTACAGACTTTAAACAGGTGTCAGTTTGATGAGTAAAACAAGGAACAATCAGACCCAGTATGATGAACCTGGACTCCTCACAGTCCTGCATAAACAAATGCAGACTTTAACATATTTTAAGTATTTTACATATTCCTAAATCATAAATGCAAACCAAAGAAATCCCAACATGTCTTAGCAATTAAATAAAGTGTTGTTGAAACACACTTACTTTTGAGAGCACATAGTTGCAGTCTCCATGGAAAGTGAACTCTTTCCCATCAAAGGTAGTGAAGTGAGAGCCTTCCTCTACTGAGCACAGGCCAGGGCCGGGAATACTCGTACAGATCCAGCTTCCCTCCTTACATATACTGATTACACAATATACAAAACAATGAGCTTCAGGTGCCAACATATCACAATTCTGAATCTGATGTTTTGATATAAAACTGCCATTTTTACTATTCATCCAATGTCATCATAATTTAACATTTTGTCACGAAATTATTAGTAATACTGATAAATAGACATATTTTACTTTTATATGAGTAGCACAATACATGAAAGGTCACAAAATGCATTAGGATAAATTAATGTGGCATACATATGGATATTAAGTTAAATGTGTTTTCTTACCATTCTTCCTCATCCTTGCGTAGGATCTCTCCTGTGTTGTAGATGCGGTCATGCTTACACTGACACTTTTCTACTTGGATGCAGCCCGTGTTTGAGATGTCATCAAACACAGTTCCTATAAAGAAGATGCAATGCAACAATTTCAACTTAATGTGGTTCTTAAAACAAACAAACAAAAAAAACAGTAAAGTTACAAAACATTATTACAGTATTTTTTAAACATAATTTAGGCCTAGATTTGAATTGCCGAATTTTCATCAGTTGTTACTCCAGTCTTTAGTGTCACATGATCCTTCAGAAAGGTTATTAATATCGCCAAATACAGTTGTGCTGCTTACTCGTTTCAGGTTTTTGCAAAAATAGATACATAAACCTTTGTTTATGATGTACAAATAGTGGTACTGACCTGGTGGGCAGAAGCAGCCGTCGATGTTGTGTTCCTCACACAGTGTGTTTGTGTTTTTGTGTGAGCATGTATCCATGCAGGGGGAGCCGCTTTCAGAATGTACCATATTGTAGGGGCACTTGATGGCTGTATTGGAATACAAGACGCACAGGTCTTTACAACTGCTTTAATTAAGCAATAATAACATCCAATCATTTCAGTCAGAATTATTAAAGTACTTCTTACCACAGAAGTTTGCTGTTCTCCAGGACGGTGGATTTCCCCCGGCGTGAGAGCACTGACGTGAATATTCAGACAAAGTGGCACAGAGCGCAGAGATGCTGGTCTCATCATCTTCAGGTTGGCTCGAGCAAATATCATTCGTACAGGCCTTGATATATGGCTCTACATTCAAAACCCAGCTACAAGAAGACCACTTTTCATCTTGCAAAAGGTCTGTACAATCTGCCCGCTGTTGTGGAAAGGACATGGGACATCTTGAAGGTCCATATTAAGTAATAGCAAAATAGTAGCTGTTCTTACTAACAGACAGATCAACTTTCTTCTGTAACTTACAAATTTTTCACACTTGTCCAGCACATTTTGCTCATCGTCGTTTTCATAAGGATCTTCGCAGCTATGTGTTGGGTTGGGAACTCTGTGGTTATTGCCAAACTCAGCATAGCCAACCCTTCGTCCTGTAATAAGACCGACACTTGATCTGGGATATTCTTAAAGATCTTGGAGATTCATCAAATTAGAAATCCATGCGGAATAATCATTTATGCTGTTCATAATTGGTCAAATAAGCACTATACAGAAAAAGAAGAAATCAGGCTTTAAAAGTGACTTACCAGAATCAATGAACTCACTATAAACTGGAACTCCATTGAAATCACCACAAAGTCCACAAGTCCGATTGGAATATTTGGGGTCTAGTTCCACCTAACAAAGAACCATTTGGACTTGTCAGTATGTAGTAATGTTATGTGATTAGTGCAAGCAAAACAATGGAATTTGTGTTTGTGTTTCCGGAACAAGAAAAATAGTTAAAATTCACTTTTTTAAACAACTATGTTCATAAGGATGAAAATACACTTGAGTGTGTAACAGACAATAGCCTTATATAGCATTTTGCTTCACAGGTTGCTGATTCTTTCACAATATGCTACTGTCTGTTCACTTCCTTGAAACGTTGAGCAATAAATAAATTCTGCTCCTTCAACTCCCTCAAAAAGACTACAAACGTCAAATATAACGTCACAGCCACTTCCAGTGATGTTTTAAAGTACTTGGTCTGTAATCATGTATTTCATTGTTTAAATGTGGCCATTTGCTATAAAGACCCACCTGTTTGAGCACTTGCCCAATCATCAGAGAAGCCGCATTGCCCAATTAAAAACAGATTAAACCTTAGGTTATTTTCTAGTAAAAAAAAAAGCATTTGAGATACTATTACGTAGATTCGTTGTAATATGACTATATGACAGCTTAAAATTTTTTATCTGATCTCATAAAAAATACATGCAAGACAAACTTAAGTATTTCGTCAATAAAATAAACCAATTATTTATTTCAAATAAAATAATGAAATTTTTTAAGAATTACAAATAATCTGATTTTGGAGTTTGACAATGAACACATTGCAACCATGCTTGGGACGGTTCACATAAACAAGCCAAAATGCTTTAAATGTCTTGAAATAATAATTTCTTAACATTAAACATTGACATTGTCAATCTTTATTCGCCTGTTTCTTGACATTACTCATTAAAATGTATTAAAATAAATAGTGTGAATGCAGTGTCACAACTGAAATTTTAAACCGGTTTAGTGTCTCCAGCTAGCTACTGAAGCACTAAAAAAATTAATAAACTAATGAATAACAGATTGGAGATTAAAATAATAGCAGATTTGTCTCATTTTGAATGACTAATAAAAACTAAGATGAAAAATGTACTTAAAAAGGTACCAAAATGGTACAAACATGAACTTTTTAAAAAGGTACCACCCCAGTGACAGCATTTGTACCTTTTCTATCTGAGAGTGTATAAAAGGGGTCACTTGTATTTCTTCTGTTCATTGCAATCTCACAAAGTTATTTTATTATAAGAATCATTTATATCATGTTACTGTGAGAGGATTCGTGAGCATGCAGTACAAATCTAGCATTTAGCTGTGGGTGAATTCTGGCTCATTTTTGAATGGAATGGCCAATCAGAGGTGTTTGAGAATCAACAGGTATGCATATGATTGGCTACTTTGTTCAAAGCTACAACAGCATAAAAAAGAAAGATTATGTGATTATTAGAAAGATTATATGTATTCCCTAGACGGAATCAACGTCTGATGTTGTTACATTGTAACTGCACTTCAGTATTCAAATGTCCATACAATGAAAATATGCCTACTGTGAGCATCTGTCTTTTGTTTGATTGCCCTTTGATGTCAGGGTATAAGATCTGGTCACACACACAGTACCTTGGGTTAAGATCTCAGAAGACGGCTATCCTACACAACTTTCTTGAATAAACTCTTTTCCCCTGAACTTTGATTAAGCTTACTTATTTTATGTATTAGAGAAATCTAATACATATGGCGAGCCATTAAATCCACTGGTCAACCAATGACAGAGAAATCTAACATGATGTTGTGCAGAGGACAAACACAAACATCCTAGGTTGTTTTTTGGAAAAAGTCATGTGGCATGAGAGAGACAATACTGAAGACTGAAAGTTGGCAGCCCTGGTTAAAGAGGAACTTACTCATGAAGAGCCGCTCTAGCCTATAAACTCACCATAACTGCATCCTCTTTGTTCCACATGACAGTGATGCCCATTTTGGAATAGAGTCTGATGTAAATTGCGTTCTCTTCCACAAGGATTCCTGAGACATGCACGGGCAGCGTTACTCTGAACAAGAGAACAGATTCAAATCAAAGAGTGACCAACTGCAATACATTTGAAAGTTTTTTACAGCTGGTTCCCCGGGATCTTACTTTTCTCCATTGACTGCGACCTGTTTCTCGGTGAACTCAATGCCAATGTCATTGATAGTAACAGCGATTCTGCTGATCTTTGGCCCAGTGCTGTGTTCTGTTCTCTTCACGTGAACCGAGAACTGGCGAATGAGGCTTTGGCAGTCGGACACCAGGTTATACTCGCATGTGCCTGGGAACTGATACACGTCTCCATCGAATGTCTTGAAGTGGAAGTTTCCCCACATGCTACAGATGTTGTTGACATGGTTGCTGGGATAGACTGCAACAAAATGGGAGAAAACGAAGAAACAGGAAAGGCTTGACTTCTAATTCTAAGAGAATCTAAAGGATCGTTTTGGGATTTTTTGTTTTTCAACCACTGCCCATGAAGTAAAATACAATTTATTAAATATAAATTAAATGCTAAATTCTTCAGGTGGCTTTTCAATGTTGAATCTATGCTTATAGCAGTTATAAGAACGCATTTAATTTTGAATTACATGTCCTTAAATATTTGTAAAAATATGTTCCCTTCCAAACTTGATTAAAATTCAGGCATTCTCAAATAAGTCTATTTGTCAACCTGCAAATTTACGGAAAGTTGAACTTCAAGTCATCACAGAGGGAAGTAAATGAACTTTGTCACTTTTTGACACAGCAGAAAATATTTAGAAACATCTAAGGCAAGTCATCAATGGCACTGATAGTATCAGGTGCAGGTGATGAAACTATGAGCTGGTTGGTTCCTGTTTTTACTTCCTTTCCAGATGCTGATACCAATGCTCGTTTAAACCACATCAAGCTATCTGACAAGATAAATCATCTTCATCTTTGCATAAGCATTGCCACGGTCAAGGTTACAAACCTAAAGAAACATAATGATTTGTAAAAATTTTAAATGATGCTTTATACTTAATAAAGGATGTAAATGCCCAAATTCGAATGCAAGTAATAATGCAAAACATAAACATATAAAATAAAGGTGATAATAATTAAAAAGGTTTCCTATTGAGTTGACACAAAATTGTGGCAATTTAAATAATTTGTTAAATAAGTTGTTTGTTATTTAGTTTAGTAAACATATTGATTAAAAAATGTGAATTATTTTTTTTTTACCTTGATAACTTATGTCTACACTTAAATTCGATATTTAATCATAATTTCAAAAAAAGAGAGAATAAAAAACCCTTATTAACTCAACTGATAAATCAAACAAAAAGGTTTCTTACTCCGAATTGTAACACTCTAGTAATTTCTGGTTGTTATTTAGTTGTAAAAAATAATAATATTAAAAAGAAAAGGATTCAGACAGATGTGATTAAATAGTTACATTTAAAAT
>JAUYWG010000066.1:4139073-4151947 GCA_034779775.1 Enteromius afrohamiltoni | reverse complement strand
TAGATATTGTAGTACTGGTAGTGGTAGTTGTGCTGCATTCTTCAACACAAGTCATGGTTTCATCCAGTAGATATGGAGAATGTGCAGGGCACTGAGGAAAACATCCTGTACAATAAATATACACATATATATTATTCAAATGCATGAAAATATTTAAGAAAAATATGTTGTTTATATTTACCATACACTTTTATTCAGAAAATCATTGGCATTCCTTTTTTCAGTCAGCTTGTCATTCATGTCTCTGCTCACATTACACTTACAGGTATTATTGTTTTCTTTTATTTTCTCTCACTCCATTTAACTCATTGTTCGCTCCATTTCATCTCTCGTTTTACTCCATTTTTCACAGGTTTATTAAACAACAGTGGTAAGTGAATAATCCATCAATCACAGTGTTTATCTCTCTCTGTTGGCGATGAGGGATTCACATGTGATAAATGCAGGGATATAGTTAGGCTGTTAACTATAATGATGTTCGACTACCAGTCGGAGATCACAAAAAATAATGTTAAAAAGGTGTGTGAACTTGCAAGTACAATGTCAGACACTGTAATATGCTCTGGTCCCCTCTCTGCTTACTGGTGTGATGAGATACACAGCAACTGCTATGTCTCAATGGCTGGATATCTAAGTGGTGCCAGCAGAATAACATAAGTTTCACAGACAGTTGGACAAGTTTTTGTGGCAGATCTGTCCTGTGGTGGTGCTGCTCTTCTCTCTAGAAATATGGCACATAGTCTTAGAACTCATACTTGACTAATTGGGGCCGAGGTCAAGAAGCAGACAGACTAGCTGCCTCACATCACAGCAGAGCTAGTGCAGCCTATGGCGGACCCGATGGAGTCTCCGGGCCACACACGGGTTCCAGAGGTTCTGGCCATGAAGCCTCACAATCTTCATGAAGCTCGGGTCAGTTCAGTAGTTGAGGATGTGGATTACAGACTGAGTCTGTTGGATCCGTCCACCATGAGACAGGTTGACAGACCTCAGGTAACTGTGGGTAAATCAGGTAAATCAGGACTGACTAGGTCAAAAAATTAACATGGCTACAGATAGACACAACCTTACCCCACATCCCACACCTTTGTGTGCTTTTACCCCCCAGTGTGGGTAGGCAGGTCTGTGACCAGCGCTCTCTAGCTGCAGGACCGGATGGCTGTTCCTTTTCGTGAACTCGAACTGCATCCGGAGACGCTATGGGGAATGCCTACTGCGTGATGGTTCTAAATCTGGGCGTGACGTCAGACCAGGAAGTATATAAGGCAAATGTTGCCTGCAAGTGCTAGCTTTCTGCTGTTCAGAACGCGCTCTCTGTGCCTTAATTCAAAATTGTTTGTCTGTGTGAGTGAGATTGTTTGAAAGGTCCTATTTGAGTGTTTTTGAAGGAGTTTAAAAAGATTTGAGGGATTGAGATCCTCATCTTTAGACCTGGGGCCTATTTCAGAAAGGAGGTTAAGTTAAAACTAGGAGTTTGTTAACCCTGAGATAAGGTAAACTCTGGGTTTTCCATTTCAAAAAGGCAGGTTTGTCAAACCTGAGAAAGCAGGGTAACTCAAGCCTGTTTCTGAAAGAGAGGTAACTATTACTCAGTTATTACCGTGGTAACTTACTCTGTGAAACTAACCTGGTCGGGAGCAGGTTTTATTCTCTAAACTCTGAGTTTCTGTCAGTCTCCTCCCCTTTTTTAAAGACGGAGCGGTATTTCTCGCCTTAGCCTTAGTCATTCAATGCCCACATTTCAGACACAAACAGAGAAGAAAGTTACAAGAACAGCTTGTCCTTTTTTGGAGGATCCCATAGATGAAGAGGCTGTATTAATTCGAAGAGAATTACATTTACGTCGGGCAAGGATTTTGAGACCCAGAATGGATCTTTTTGTCTTTTCCCTTGTAACGGTGGTATTGTGTGGTTGAGCTATCTGGGATAATTGTAAAAAATTTGTGACAAGTAGATACTTCTCTAGTGCCTGAACATTAGTAACCAATTGTGGGGTTTTCTTTTCTTTTTTGGGCTCAAGTTCCATCTTTAAGTCAAGTAAAGTTTGAGTGCTGATTTATGTGTTGAATCGTGGTCTAGCGGTTCAAATACAGCGTCAGCATACAGGCGACCAGGGTTTGCTTCCCGTATCCATTGGAATGTTTTTTTTTTTGTACATTTTTTTTTGAGCGTTACAGTTTTCGTTGCTATCAATTAAGTAACATATATCCATAATCTAATCCATTCTTACATCACTAACATGGCCAATCATGGCCGTGCTCTTACATTTCTTTGCTAATGGAAGCTTTCTGTATCGGGGATGCGGAGTAAGTAAGGCCACTGTATGCCCTGTATGTATAAAAAAAAAAAAAAAAAAACCTTGACATGCTCAAACCTTATTATATTTTTACATTTCATTTTCAGCTGATGCCATGTTCTTTTAATACCTGGAGAATATCTACTGGATATCCATATCTACTGGATGAAACCATGACTTGTGTTGAAGAATGCAGCACAACTACCACTACCAGTACTACAATATCTACTACTATGACTCTGAAATAGGCCCCAGATCCTCCATGATCTCTTTATAAATAAAACAAGATGGCAAGCAAGGGAAAGAGCAGGCTACAGCCTTTGAGATGGTGTGTGTCTCCCTGCAAACGATTTATAGCGGGTGCAGACACACACATGCTCTGTGTAGCCTGCTTGGGATCGGATCACACAGCAGAAGCTTTGGAGGGACCTAAGAAAAGTTGTCCCCATTGCGAGCTGCTGCTCCGATCCCAGAAAGCCCTCTTCAGGCGAAGCTGCGACTGATACCGTGGGGCTCCCAATGTTGATTCGCTGATGCAATGGAGACGGATCGTTCCCTAACTCCAGCTCAGCCGAGATCACATTTTTCCCTGATTTAAACTCCGATGTGTGTAAATCGCGGGCATACTCTGCCCGTGTGTACATCCCCGCGAGTGATTATATTGGGAATATAATGGGTGTAGATGACCATGGTTATAGGGCGATGCCCCGGGTGGAACAGATGCTTGCGAGCTATCTGTCCCCCGATGTGGCTTGCCGGCCTTGCCTACGAAGCTGCTCAGAACAACTTCAGCGCTTGTAGGCAAGGGGTACTTGGCAGCAGGTCAGGCGGGAGCATGCATACAATGACCGTGCTCCAGTCCTATCAGGCAGACCTGCTGAGGAACCTAGATGAAGGTGAGAACATTAGCTCAGATGATACAGACCAGGAGAGGAAAGCGGGGCGGCCAATACCTATTGACCCTCTAGCGTTCCCTCAAGGAAAAAGGACACGTTTACCTACATTGGACTATTTCCACATCCCCTCTCCCCTGTGGCAGTGTTATGTCTTGTGATCAGAGACGCAACAATAGGGCAGGCAAGACAGGCAATTGCCTGGGGCCCCGCATTTTGAGGGGGCCCCCGACAGCCGACCATTTGAACAATCTGAAATGTCATTATTAAAAATATACACGCAACATGGAGCAATATATCTGCATCCCCCCTAAAGGGCCCCCTCTCTCATTATGCTGGATGTGATTACTTTTTCTTTGTGATGCGTCAGCCGCGGTTTTCCAACTGGCACAGCAGCATGTATTACTAGGCTTTTTTAAAAATGAAAAGGACTTATCTGGCAGCCAAAAGTGGAAAAAAACAAGAAGAGGAGGAAAAGAGGAAACATGACAGCGGTAAGTTAAGTGATGGAGATAATGATCATTGATGACTTCATGATAATTATATGACAAACCAGTGTTTTTGTTGTTCCAGCTTATTTAATAATTTTCTAGATAGTCTAATTTCTAATAGGGTTACTAGCTAGGGTTACACGTACTGTAGCAGCAGTATGTATTTTATGCAAGTGTTAATAGGCGTCAGTAGGTGATAATGTTAATGAGGTGAACATCACAACTTGGAAAGTTTTGGTACTGTGTTTTGCTGCCAGTGGAGACCTCACAAAACAATTTAAATAAATATCATTACATTTACTTAGTTGACATTTTTATTTAGCTGTTCTACATTAAAATAGTTGAGTCAACATAATTAGTTGTCAACTAACAATGAACTAATAGTTAATAAACAATAAATTAAATTAAAACGGTTAAATTAAAATGCTAATCATATATTTCTGCATTCAGGAGCATTGCTTAAGTTCCTGTCATCGCCACCTCAGAAGGATACTCCAGTTCATCCTTCTGACAGTGAAAATGGTAAGCTCAGCATGTTAGATATAGTGTTACCATATCAATACATTTACTTTACAACTCTAGAAAATTAGTTAACATAGACAGTAGATAAACTAATAATAAATTAAAATGATTACCATATATTTCTATAAATAGGAGCAGAAGTCCCTATCACCACTGCCTCAGACAGAAGATACCCCAGTCCAGCCTCCTGACAGTGAAAATGGTAAGTTCGGATCACGTGAGGTCACAAGGACCCGGAAGTAACCTCATGCAGGTATTTAAGCAGGAAGCAGGTGTCTGTCTAGCACCAGACATTAAGCTCATGGTGTGGCTTTTCGTCAGGTCCCCTTCTCAACTCAACCATCTCCTCAACTCGTGAGTACGTCTTGCTTATTAACTGTCTGTGTGCGTGTGAGAACGTGGATTTCTCGGTGGGAATCTCTACTCCCTTACGGAGCGTTCTCAGATCAAAGCGCGTGATTCACCTGCTCACTCGCGTCCTTCCGCGTTTGAGTTTTCCATCACGCTACACTGGGACTCTCCTCGGTCATTCATCTCTCGTCTGCCTCCGTGACAGATGTAGTCCTAATGAAGTTGAGTTTACCGATACATATGTGCTCTTTGAGGTTTTTTTGACTAAATGTGTTTACTGTGTGTTTTTAGTACCATCTACCTTGACATTTAAGGTGACAATCCATTAATGTAAATAAGATTGTTCTGTATCTTTAAGATTTTAGATTTATATTTTGTTAAAGAATATGCACTATGTTTAAAAAAAAACTCTTTATGTTATATTATGTGTTTTGACTACTTTTTTATTTTGTATAAGTGTATATTTCGGCAACAAAGATATATTAACGAAATAATCTTTTAAAAGGGCCTCATCTATTCATTTTGCCTGGGGCCAGGTAGTCTGGGAAGGGTTTTTTTTCAGCCTCCTCATCCAAATGTATCTTATTTCTCTTATTTTCCTTTGCTACCCCCCCAATGTGATGTTTGTGTATGGTCTTAGAGGTTCCATATCACTGCATGTAACAGTGTATGTGACAAATAAAGACTTCTATCTATTTATCTATTTTATAGCAGTTCGTGAAGATGGAGAAGACAGAGAGTGTACCCTGTTTTTAGGGCTTACCGATCAAATCAGAAGCAGTCCTACTATGCTTAAACCGTGTCCTAATTACACACGATGTGATGACACAACATGTGAAAAAAGGTATATTTTCCATTTTAATCTATTCCATTTTAATAGTTTTTGTCCTAACTAGTCACAAATTTATAATTTAAAAACTGTTTCTATTTCAGAGACGTCACGGCTGGAACAGCAGCATACAAACTGTAGGACAGTGCATAATCTCAGGTGATTATGTGCTTTATTCAAAGTTAAACATGTCCAATATGTCTTTAATTATAATATTATATGACCTTATATCCATACTGACAGCAATAACAGACAGTTTACCTGAGATCCTAAAAATAAATTAGAACAAAGATGACCATTAAAGTCAAAATCAGATACTGATCAAAATCAACTATAGTTATTTTGATAGCTCACATTGATATTTTTGTTGTGAACAATTCATCCGTGCAAATCAATCCACAAAAAATTGGTTTGCCTTCGTAATCTTTAAACAAAATCAGAAAATGGTCCTCACCTCTAAAACGCCTCTGATGATATCAGCTTGACGGCTTTGGTCATGAGCATGAAATCCTTAACCATACCCCTCCACATAAGTGTTCTTTCTGAATGAAACACCTACTTTACTATATCCAATAATTCAAAGTAGAAAAACAAACAACACACTCTAGTTTCCTCATTTAATCTGTTTCTTTCTGTAGTCGCAACACGGAAGTAAAATTAGTCACAAATGTCCGGTTCACGCAGACTCACTACGAACCAACGAGTGTATTCCATAACAGACATGTTATCAGTCACTCAATATACAGTATACTTTTAATAATGTTAAAAAGCTTTAGGATTTATGAATTAGATTATAAACAAACCAATTTCATTGCAAGAGCAGTGCACTTCCACAGACAGCCCGTCCACACATGCTTCTGATTGGATGTGATATTTGATTGATTCTCTCTGGCACAGACGAATATTCAGTGTGAAAAAGGAGTGGTAAAAATTATACCAACCTTCAAGTAGAGGAATTTGATCAGAGCAATTTCCTGAGGGATTTTTGCAGGTTTTCAGGCAGGGTGGTCCACAGGATTTATAGTGCCACTCACATTCTCCCGGAGGGTTGTAGTAGTCACAGAATAAAGCTGCAAAAACAACCACTTGAGTCATTACAATGAAAAACTGTACAGTAGACATCAAATCAAATGAGTTTATTTAAATAGTTAGATCACCCAAAAATAATGATTCTGTCATTAATTTCTCACCATCAAGTTGTTCCAAACTCATAAGACCTTTGTTCATCTTCGGGTATAAATTAAGATTTTTTTTTATAAAATCTGAGAGCTCTTTGACCCGGTATACACAGCAACACAACTGAAATGTTCCCATATTCAAAAATGTAGTAACAACATTGTTAAAATAGTCCATGTGACATTAATGAGTTAACCACAGTTAAACAAAATGCACAATGAAAAAAAAAAAACTTTATTCAATGATGATTTTCCTCTGAGTTACTGTCTTCCACTATTATGGATAGTACCACGACACATGCATGTGGTGCTGATGTCTTGGAAAATATCTTGTGTTCCATGAATGAGCAAAGGTCTCACGGGTTTGGAACAACATGAGAGCAAGTAATAAATAACATAATTTTAATTTTTGGGTGAACTAATCAATTAAATTTGTAGAAGAGAGAACACATATAGTGTGTTGTGTATGTTTAACCCACAAGCATCCTTTGTATAGCAGCACTTAATTGTGCCTTTGTGGACGAATTTGGGCACAAATGTCTCAAATAAACCCAGCAAGTAGCAGCAAGTTTCAACATATCTTGTATCATCAACAAATGAACTCTGTGCGCATGCATGTACAGTTATCTGTTTGGCAGATTCAAAACATCTTAAAAAATTGGCTTTGTATATGTATGTGTAAGTCAGTAGAAAAGTCGGATAGAAAAACAAAGAGCAGAAAACGGATGTGGTTCAAAACTGGAAAGCCCCTTTGCTTCCACTAACTACTTTTGAAATAAAGGTATTGGACAGAAGAGCCATAGGCTAATGTTAACTTAATAAATTGTGAAAAATTGTGAAAGGAGCAAAAGTCTTCTAGCCTGCCAAGCATTATGTTGGCTGCTATTGATCATCAGGTAACGCTATTATTGTAAAGTTGTTTGTTTAATATTCGTTGTATTCTATTGTTGCATGTTTTCAGTCAAGGACTTTTATTTTGGTGTTGTGTTCTCTGAGAAGGAGGGCTGGTGAGGGGAGAGAAGAGTGTTGCTTTTCCCTCAGCAAGTCTATTAGTGAGCGCAAGCTCCTGTTTCTCAGTGTACGCGTGCCTCAGTGTCTGTTCAGTTCAGCGGCTGAGAGGATCAGAACATTTGGTTAAAATAGATATTATATTGCTTCTAACCCTTATTTACATTCAAATATAGGCAAAATCATGCCACAGTCATGTCTATCTTAATTGTATTTGATTTAATCAGACAACGGCTCAACCATAAATCAGGATATTAGTCTAAATAAATATCTTTATTTACGGTAGAGCTAGTTAAGCAGGCCTAGAAAATTGGGTTAATTTCAATCACCATTTAGTTTTCATTCCGTTTCTCTGACCGCAGAAACCATTAAATGTATTACTAAAACTGTTGTATAGAGAATTTGGGTGCAGCATTACATAGTGTGACCCCCAGAGAAGCAAGATAACATGACATACTGACATAGTGAATATGCAAATTGACGTAAAACGTCGTCTAACGACATTAAGCTAAATAAGCTACTTCTAATGAAAGTTGGTAACACTTAATGAGAGGGAAGCAGGCTTCCACTTAGTAGTGAGTGTTGGAAAGTTCGGATCATTATAAAAGGACCATTTATTAGGAGTCATCTCATACATTTTGTCCATTTAAGCAATATATAATGTAAACTTTACCGGTTTCCTCCCCAACACATCTACTGCTAACACAAATGTTGATCACCCTTGCTTCTTATCTGACAAGTTTTTTTGGTTTCTCGAGTTGTTCGTTCATCGTGTGTCAGACCTGTAACGTTAACCTATGCAGCCGGCTCTGTAGCCGAAACAGGTGAATCATTCTTACCGAGTCACATTAGGTTCCAATGAACGAACCATTTAAGAACGACCCATCACTAGTCGCGGAATTTTTAGCATTTCCGCACCCTGGAAGGGCGGCTTGAATTAACATCAGGAGAGCTCCCGTGAAATTTGTGAGAAAGAAGTTCCTTTGAAATTATTCTGTGGCGTTGAGAAGCTGAAATGCTGCCGGTAACATGTTAGCGAATGGAAGCAAGAGCTAAGCTGCAAGAGATGCTATAGCTAGAGGCCGATAGTAAATATTTAGGAAATATCAGGACTTACGGCATATGCTAGGGCTCCGCCATGCCACACAAGCTCCTCTTTTACGGCATTCAGCAGCGTAAGCTGCCACTGCAGTACAGAAACAATCACAGTCACCTCCAAGGTCACATGCACAGGTGTCCCTAACACAGGCATCATAATATGGACCAGAATCCACCTAGGAGCAAAAAAATCATTATCCAGTTTGTCTGGATTGACATGAAGACAACAAACTGAGACACACTAAACCCAGAAGAACTGTGGTAACGTCTCTTAGATGCTTTAAAAGATCTACCTTCAAAGCTACCTAAAAAACTATATGCAAGTACACAAAGGATGATCACACTAAATGTTTAAAAATTTATTTTAGTTAATAAAAGATAACTGATTAAAAAAATCTATTTATCTATTTAAACATCAATTTTGCTATCTTTGTTTTATAGACAGCTTGTATATAGAGGCCAGTAAGACTATTAACTGCTTCTCCTCCTTTTAATAATGAAAACGTTTCCTTACAAGGGTCTACAAACTGATGAAACTGACCCAAGATCGGGTAAAAACCATATAAATTAATCTGAAATTTTTAAACGTTTCAAAACAGTTATGACAGATTGGAACTCAATGACTTTTTGATATGTGCTCCGAAACACCCATGAAAATAGTTCTAAATAAAAATTGTAGTGCAATTTTGTGTCTCTGAGTGATATATGGTCATTACTTAAAGAATAAATCAGCTTTTTTAAGGAAGCAGTTAAATTAATGATTTATTGACTCACTCATTAACTGACAGTACATTGCAAATGGGACATATCGCCCACTGAAGGTCAATTTAGAGTCAAAACAATTATACTGAATGTTTATTCCAAGTCAAAGAGCTCAAAACTGGCCACTTCGGAATTAAATATTTCTGATTGTTTGGCACCTCCGTGTGGGCAAGGGCACTTTTACTTTAAAGTGATTAGGGCATAGAGATGAGCCCTTCCAAATGGAATGCAGGGACAGTCAAATTATTTGTTCCTGAATGAAAATGAACTTTTTTTTTTTTTTTTTTTCAAATAAAGGTTTTAAGTTTAAAACAAAGCATTATTTATGCATTTGTAACTGCAGGTCTAACGCACCCATTGGACTTCATTTACTTAATATACGCACAACAAAAAATGGGCGTAAGGAAATTTCTACGCAAAACTTAATATATCTATATGGACGTAAGTGGTGGCTATGATCAAATCTCACATCTGGTCTCAGCTTGTGCAAATTTTGGAGTCACCTGAACTTGCCTGCAGCATTTAAATGTGCTGGAAAATTGTAACAGGATTCTGTAGGCTATTTTCCTGACTGTCAACCCGAAGCTCCTTAGTGGATCGTTTGGATATTTTCTGGATGAAGTACTGGATGACGTGCCTCTTATACTGTATCTATCTGTACTTCTACCTAAGTGTGACTTTCAAGTACTTTATCCATTACTGTTTCTGTGCCACAAGTGTCACCAAAACGTATTCTAAAAATAATCATTATTTTTAAACAGGTTTACCAAACTTTTCTGCAATTGATCAGTTGAAAGTATGTGGGGAAAAAACACATCACATGTAATTACTGTATAAAAAAATACTTTATACTGTTACTTACAAGGGTGTGGCAGTCATTAAAGACATCATTTCTTATGATGCCACATCGTTTTTCAGCCCAGACACGCCGGTGTGAATTTTGTTGACAAAAGTCTATTATGTTAGTCAAATCTGGGCAGCTTGGATCCACATTCCAGCTATTCCCAAAATCTCCTGGATCTGTCACCACTTCTCCATTGTGCTTCATAAAGTCATTGTTTGCATTACCATCAAAGTTTCCACAGAGTCCACACACTTTGCCCTGCCATAGAGATCATGCAGAGGTAAGTAAATGAACAAGGGGTAAAGTGATTGTGTGTTTGTGTCTGAATGATTGTACCTTAAAGAAATGCATACCTTATATTTGGGATTGAGTTGGATCATTAAAGTTGTTTTATTGTCCCAGATTAAGTTCAAAAGACCTTTGACCTCTGTGATAATGTATATTCCAGCAGTATGAATCTGATATTGGTAATCAGTGCCACTGCTTTCAACAACTTTAACTCCATCCTCTGATAAAAATATCTCATATCTCTGCAGGATTTGAACAGTGAGTGTCAAAAGATTTTACATAACTCCCAATATATGCAACTGGATATCTCACTTTTATGACATTAGTGCAAGGTTACAGATTATAGAATTTTTAAAAAATGTTTCTGTTTCATGTATGTATACAGTACATTAGTATATGCATGTTACACACATTTTCTAATATTATATTTATGCTTAGTTTGAACTATGAAATAACCTCACCCCAAATAAGAGACTGATAGACTTGCAGATGGTGTTGGTGGTCTCACAGATTTTGTTCTGTGTGACAAGGCTAAAGGAGAGAGTCTGGTTCATATTGCAATTATCCTAGAGGGGTCAGAAATGATAACATGTCAGGCAGTGAAGTTGCCACAAATGGTTGACTTCAAGTTGAAATACAAGTTCACTGCATTCTTTTTTCCTTCTTTTAGTTTTGCTTACTTTTCTTACACATTTTATCTGATTCATTTATTGAATCATTGAGTTGTTGACCCAAGTACAGCTGCAATTCTACAAGATCAATTTGCAAATTAATAATTTAGTGCAATTTGTTAATTGATTCAGTAGATTTAATTAAAAGAATCAGCTTGTGTCAGAATGTATTGACTTCTTTAGTTCAAAATAATAAAAGACAACATTGTTTAATTTAATTTAGTTAAGTAAAGAGTATGATGTTCTTCTTTGTAATGCAGTTTAAGTAAGAGTTTTAAATACAAAATGTAAAAAAAAATAAAAATAAAAAAATACTGTCCACCACTGAGTGTCACAGACATGGAAAAACCTACACGGGCTATGGTGTGTTTACATTCTCTGTAGAGGGAGTATCTACTGCCATCAAATGTCCTGAAATGACCTTCACCATAGATGGTACAGGTGCCATAGCATGCCTTTTCTGTACAAGTCCAAATCCCATCTTTGCATGTGCTGAAAAATAAAACATAAAATTGATTACCATACTGCTCTCTTCAATGTTAAAGGGTCAGGAAACCCATTCCAGCATCAGTTAGTTAGAAATGGGACATATCGCCCTCTGAAGGTCAATTTAGAGTCAAAACAATTATACTGAATGTTTATTCCTAGTCAAAGAGCTCAAAACTGGCCACTTCGGAATTAAATATTTCTGATTGTTTGGCACCTCCGTGTGGGCAAGGGCACTTTTACTTTAAAGTGATTAGGGCATAGAGATGAGCCCTTCCAAATGGAATGCAGGGACAGTCAAATTATTTGTTCCTTTGTTATTTGTTATTTGAAAAGTGAAAATGGGAGACAACCAGTTTTATTTTGATGTTACTGAGTTGAAAAAGCATGCTACAAATTGAACAAATATATTATACATAGTAAGCTCAAGGTATATTACACAAATGTACACATATCTATAATTTAATGTACTACTGGTTGTGATGCACCCTCATAGTAAAATGAATAATTTTAAATAGTTTAATAAATGTATGAATATACACATGAATATCCACATATAACAAATGATGCCCATTACTTCTCTAGGTTTTTTAGGGCTAATCAATGCAAATTATGAAAAAATAATTATTAATTCTATCATTATTCATAAGCATAATTTTATAGAAACTATGTTTTTAGTGGCAAACAACTGGTAATTATCACCTCACACTAATACATTGTGATTAAAATATATCACATCAGGTTGTTGGGTTGCATATAGATTAGCCCAGGGGTGGCAAACTCCAGTTCTGAATAACCAAAGTCCTGCAGAGTTCAGCTCCAAGAAATGCAACTGGAAGCCAGCAAACAAGAGAAAGCTTTCTATAAAGCTTATAACAGCTGTAAGGAGACTTGATTTTGGACTGACACCTGCTGACAGACGCTATAAGATGCAATAGCATGTTATGAACGAGAACGGGAGGCAGTCGGATCCACTTGCAAAGTGTTTAATGGTGGATACAGGGAGGTACAAACAGGCAGTGGTCAGGCAAGGCACAAACAGAGTCCGTGGGGCAAGACGAGAAACGTGGTCGAAAACGAGGTGAGATCGGTAACAGGAAGTCCAGGTAAATAGCAACACTAACACGGGGAAAAACGCTTACAAAGGTGGCACGAAACAC
>JAUYWG010000066.1:4091121-4129287 GCA_034779775.1 Enteromius afrohamiltoni | reverse complement strand
ATAATTTTTTTTTTTTTTTTTTTTTTTTTTTTTTTGCACCCTCCGATTCCAGATTTTCAAACAGATGTATCTCGGCCAAATATTGTCCTATCCTAACAAACCATGTACAATAGAAAGCCTATTTATTGAGCTTCCATATGATGTATACATATCAGTTTTGTAAAATTTTACCTTATGACTGGTTTTGTGGTCCAGGGTCATATATATATTTATATATACACACACAAACATAAAATAGTAATATTAATACTTTGAATTAGCTCTTGTTTTTATGTTTGTTTGTTTTTTCATTTTAGTAACATTTGAAGTGGAGTTATTTGCTTTTGTCTTTTTAATCATTTTTTTTAAATTTTATTTTACTATTCAGGTTTAATTTCTTAATTTCAGCTTTATTTTATTTGATTCAGATTTTCATTCCAGAATGTCTGAAATAGTTTTAGTAAAACAATAATAAACATGGAAGATTTTAATTTCAAGCAACACCACAAAAACAGCAGCGTGTTTCATCACATTTGTGTGTCCAGGTCAGTTTGTTTACTGAAGTGATTCTTGTTTTTGGTTTTTTTTGGCTTGTTTGCTTGAAATTTGTCTTATTGTTTTTCTGAAGTGCCTGTTGGATCTGGTGGGGATTTTATTTTTGTATGACAAAATGACAGCGGAAATGAGCAAAGACTGATTTATTCAATTGTTTTGCTGTTGAGAAAGGAGCAGCCAGCAGGACAGGCTTGGGTCTGTGCATTTAACAACTGTGGCAGAAGAGTAATACATGCAGCCCGCTGTGTGTAGCACATGCGTTTGATGTGTGTGTTGGGGCTTGTCTTGTCTCCTGCTGAGAGGTGGAAACACTCCAGATTGTCAGAGTTTGAGATTGCACTTATTCAGTCGCTTCTTGAAAAGTCTGGATTTTTAGCACAGCTGTTTTGGGCCAATGTTTCACTCTGTCTCTCTTCCTACTCTTGAAATTCTCCAGTTAGTTTCATCAAAGAATTGTCCCAGTTTACTGACTCACAGATCGCTGGCTTAGCTCTGAGCTTTTATCCAGAGAGAGAGAGAGAAAGAATAGATCAGTATAAGTACACATGATATGATTTGATTTTTTTTTTTTTGTTTAACTCCTCTCAAATGTGGAGGGCAAATATTGTATGTGTGTGTAGCCTTAGTCAATCCAGACAAGGATTAGAGCATAAGATGATGAAACAGTACAGTGAATGCTAATTCATTTCTCTTAGAAACCAGGGTTCTTCACATTTCACCTGATAAAATGTGTGTGTGTGTGTGTGTGTGTATACACGCACACACAAACACACACAGGCAATTATTTTAAATTGAATTAAACCGTTTAATTTAAAGCATGGTTACAGGAAATTAAGTTTCTACAATAGGTTTGGTAATAGCTTGTCAAAATATAACCTACTACTGAATAATGATACTGATTCAAAGATACTATTCATTATATTTTTAATATTCATTAAAAACAACATTTGTACTAGAAAGGTTGATTCTTAATCGTACTCTTTTTCAGTCCCGTCACCTGTGAATGCAGTTTGCCTGCCTTTTAAATCTCAGTTCCATTCATATGAATTCTATATAACTCTTTCCGCATCATGAATTTAGATTTATGTGAGGCCTGCAGATGACACGGTGGTCTGTTGCGTATGTAAACTTTCTGCTTGTGAGTCTAAAGCCTCTTCTATGTGATTGATCATCCGCTTAAAGAGAAAAATAGTTTTGTCAAAATTCATTTTGAGGAAGAGACTTTCATTTGATGTTGTGCTTAGCGCAAGGGCTTTGTTGAGGAATGTGTGTGTGTGTGTTTGCACTCTCAGAGGTGCGCTTTGGCTCCAGAATTTCAATCACGTTTTTCTCTGCGCACGCGTGTGTGTGTGTGTGTGTGTAGCGCTCAGTGGGCCTTTATAAAAGCATTTCCAGTGTTATTAAGATGGTCTCGCACCTGAAGGGTCTTTTTAAGACTGACTGTATAAAAGCCACGGCTTGGCTTCACAGAACAAAGAAAGCCAGGGAATTGGTGACTAATAATCTATTATTAGAAACCACTGCGGCCAGATATAAACAGAACATTGAAAAGACGAGATGGGGGAGTGGGCTTTTTATTTTTCTTTCTTGGAAAAAGTGCGTCTGTGTATTTCAGAACAATTTGTTTTTCTGTAATCACCATTTCCTCAAAATGTGACTGTGAATGGATGTACGATTTCCTGGTAATTTCTCTCCCTCTCTCAGAAAAAAGTGGTGGAGCAGTTGAGGAAGGAGTTGCTGGTGAAACAGGAGCCCGACTTGAAGCCACAGACGCTCCCAGCAACCGCAGACGGTAAAACCGTGCTGCTGACTCCCGCCTGTCCCACTTCACAGTCGCCCACAGGGCCTCCACACAACCAGGGGGCGCCACAGGTACCGCTTCGCACCCCGAAGTTTCTATACAAAAGGTGTACAACAGCACTAAACTCTGAGGTGATTTGCAGCTGAATATTTACTTAACACTGGTGAGATGTTTTGATTCCTGTACCGCAGCAAAACAAATAGCCAATTAGCTAGTTTACCCAAAAGGATTATTGAAAAACAATTGTCCTGACTCATCCAGGGTGGTCTGTTCTAAAGGCACATTCTGTAATTGCGAACACGAAAATCTTTGTTCCTGAAATAAGCTTTGAGCTTATGAAAAATAAGGGCAGGGTGGCCTTAGAATCTTATAAGGCCAATAATGTACAATCTCAGCCTCTCTATTTTTAACATCTTTTTGTTATTTTATTTTTCTTTCTGTGGTGAGGGAAGAAGATCAACTATGAGAATGTGTTGCTGTGTAACATAGTATTTAATATTTTTCATAGAATCTTTTAACTAGTAATGTAAATAAAATCCACATGAAGTGGCATTTGGAAGCTTTTTTTGTTTTTGTGATGTGGCACAGAGAAACTGAATATTCAATAGAAAAAAATATGGAGTGGGATTTAAAAAAAAACAAAACATCATAATTCATTATATATTCATTTAATATTAGTTTTTGACCATTTTTTTTTGTAATGTAGTGCATTTCTAAGTTAAACGATTCAACTATTTTTCTTTTTTTTTATACTATGCAGTGCTATCAAGTCAATTAATCATATTCAAAATAAGCATTTGTTTATATAATATATATAAATAAACACACATGCATGTACATATTTAAGAAATATATGTAATTTATATTTCTACATAAAATAAATATACACACAAATTGTATTTAATCGCCATTAATCGATGTAATTTATTATTATTATTAATTGACATTTGGGTGTTACATACAAGAATGGAGCCACACCTGCAAAGTGACTTTGTTTAAACAATGTCTCAATAGCTAATGTGTGATTGGTTAACAGTATCTAATAGCACTTGATCTCTTGGTAACATTAATGGGTAAAAAATATTTGAAGTTATAAAATTTTGATGAAAGGCAAGGACGGACCATTTTTTCTTGCATGCACTCATAATTTGTATAATATAACCGCAGAAAAATTTAGTCAATATCACTTTTAATGACATCTTTTGTGTCTCCTTATTCTCCTTAACCACTTCTCCTCGACTAGAAGACTCTCACCGTGACGCCGGTCATAACTGCAAAGACTCTACCTCTCGTGCTGAAAGCTGCCACCTCCACCATGCCTGCTTCCATGGCAACACAACGCCCCACAGTCGCCATGGTCACTGCCATCAGCAACCCCCCAAGATCCGGCGCCAATTCTGACTCCCAGAGCACACCAATCAACCTTCAGGTGGCCAGCAAGCTACCCAATCACGACACAGATGCCGGCACACGGATTGTGTCCAAGAATGTTATTGTTGTGAGTGTAAATCGCTGCTAAAGATTCTCTCTCTTCACTTAGTGTTTCCACGTAGGTTAAATATAACAATGTTAAATCGAAATAGAAATGCCAGTGTTTTTGCATACCTTGCTGTAGACAGTCATAGTTAGACCCACTTTGCTTTGATGTGTTTAGAACAGGATGTTTATATCTCCAGTTAGTATGAAGATTTGAAATGACTTCCTTTCTGACAATGATGTGCTTGGCTGGGGTGTATGGTGACATACCTCTGTGATGTAACCAGAGAGAGGATCATTTCCTCAAAATGTTGTGAATTTCTCCATTTCACCTGTTGAGAGCCCAATAAACGGCTGGTTTTGTCACAGGTGCAGGCCACCACCACCTCTGCCCAGCCTATCAAAGTTCCCCAGTTTGTCCCACCTCCTAGATTGACGCCTCGACCCACCTTTCAGCCACAGGTGCGTCTCTGTTAGACCTGCCCCCTCCCCTTATGTATGTGCAGTTCCACACTGACGCCACCAGAGGGACACACAACCTAGTTTCCAAGACCTTGTGTCTGTAAAGCCTTTGTTTACAGAGACATTTTGATTCAAGATATTTTTAAACTTCTCATCTTGAAAGAATTGTTAACATGGGAACTAAAACTGCTCGAACACAGTCGGTCAAACTTCAAGGTTTCACTGTTCCACACCTAGAGACCCAAATTCTGCTTTTTTCCTCATAATAAAACTGACGCTTACCTTCTCCTTTCCAGCACTGGCTGTTGCTGTGATTCTGTCTGCTCACATTTTTTTTTCTCTTTGCTTTAGGGTGCTTACACACTAGATATTAGGCTCTGTTAGAAATGCTATAAGTCTGTTGATATCAGTGGGGATTCTGTTGTTAAAAAAAGACCAAAAACAAAGGGTTGAGAAAGTGTAGTTCAGACTCAAGTCATACAACCTAAAAAGGTTTGGTTTGCACTCTGACCTAGACGCTTGTTGACCGATTTAAAATTCAGTACACTGTAGCACTGCTCTATTTGCCTGCTTAGATCTATACTTTCTAAATACATTCTTGTCTGTCAAATGCTCCAGCACAGCTTTATCTAGTGTGTAAGCTCCCTTAAGCACCGTGTCTATACTGGAAGTGACCCATAAGTGCCATCACTCAACGACTTGAGGTGCATGACCCCTTCAACAATGTTCGTTGCTTATGTCTGGTGTAGACACAGTGTTTCAGAGCAAGACAGCGTGTTGCTGTTTGTTCCTTTTGTAACAATGCTGTTGCTTCAGTTGCAGCTTGTATTTCTGCTTTTGTTCTTTGATATGGCTTTGGCTGACCCTGTCATTAAACCCCAACCCCCCCACCCCTTAAAGACTGACAGTATATCCCCTTTTACCTCAAAAAGCTATGTAATGCTAAAGCGAGCTCAAATGAATCCACTTGAACCCAACATTTACTTACCCTTTTATCATTCTAAACTAGGTTGAATTAGGGTGTGTTCACACTTGTCTTGATTGCTTTGATTGAATTGAACTCTGGTGTGATTGCACTTTTCGTACGGTTAATTTGAGTAAATGTGAATGCTGCCATCCAAACTCTGGTAAGCACTAAACAAGCAGACCGAGACCACTAAATGAACTCTGGTGCAGTTTGAATGAAATATTAAAACTCTTAAAACTTTTAAACTTACTTTTAAACAAATCTGTGCATCATGATTTGATGACGATGAATGAGTGGTTTATCCAAAACAAAATAAGCATGGGCAACGAGTTGGTAAAGTTTCACGGGCCATCGAAATAAAATCTTATGTACACACAATGAGTGCACTTAGTCAAGCGGATGGTATTAGGTGTATTTGACTTAAAATGGTGCTGAGCAGATCGATGAGAGCAGGGCTCATCAAACTTCTGGAGGGCCGGTGTACTGCAGAGTTTAGCTCCAACTTGTCTCAACACCTGCCAGGAATTTTCAAGTTTCCTAGTAAGCTGCTTCAGGTGTGTTTGATTAGGATTGGAGCTAAACTCTGCAGGACACTGGCCCTCCAGGACCGAACTTGGTGACCCCTGGATTAGAGAATGTATACTTTGATGTCAAACACCGATGTTTATGTGCACCACTTTAAGTCGAACACACACATTTTGGTTTCTGTAAGTTCTGTCATGAAATATGTCATTCAACCTCTGCATCTTTAGGTTCTCTGTCAAAAATGCTAGTGTGAACGGCAAGCGAACCAGGGCCAAATGTACTGTTTTCCATTTTTGGTCCGGACCAAATAAACCAACTCCATGTGTGAACCCACCCTTATTTTCTTATGAGGGCAACCATGACCCTCAGTCAACTGTCCTGCAGAACTTTGGTCCAACCCCAATCAAATACCATAACTTTTTAAGGTTATTAGGATTATTAGAAAGTTATAGGCAGGTGAGTTTGATGAGGGTTGGAGCTAAAGTGGGGGACATTTTAGGCTAAAGTTACCCACTCCTACTCCTGGTTTGTTCTGGTGTTCTGCACACTTTGAATCTAGTCACCGAGGGGTGAACCAGAGCTCAGTGTTGGCATTACTTATGGCTGAGGTTGTCTCTTGATACAATTCAGCATGGATGTTAGGGGCATGGCACCAGAGTGGTTTTCTTAATCAATTGGTTTGGCAAGCCTCTGTCTGCTCTCACCCCAACCCCGTTCCACCATTGCACAGGTTCGACCAAAACCCCCGATGCCCATCAATGTGCCCATCGCTCCTGCTCCTCCTCCCATGGTGGCGGCTCCTCTAATCCAGCGGCCCCTGGTGCTCACCACCAAGCTGACGTCATCTTTGCCTGCCTCTGCTGGGCCCATTCACCAGGTGCACATTGTGAACGGGCAGCAGTGTGCCACCATTGACAAGACTGCAGTCACAAGTGGCACAACACAAGTCACAGGCATTGTTATCAGTCCTGCCCAGACACTTCAGATCAGCAACCTTAACTCAGACTTAAAGGTCTTGAAGGTAAGTGCCCCCCCATTTTATGTAAGCTTGATTGTTTGCTCCAGACATGCAACATTTTTCAGATAAGTCTCTTATTATCTGACAGGATAGGTTTTAGCTTTTGTTCTTGCTCTAAGAATCAAACAGCTTGACTGGGTTGCATATCTTGTTTCTTGTTCTCTGCATCAGACTGTGAAACCACAGGGAGGACCAGAACAGGTGGTCATAGGTACACCACCCTCATCCTCTCCTCCTCTTCCTCCTCCAACTAAGATCAAACGAGAGGAGAACTCACAGGTACTGGTACCTTTACAGAGTTAACAAAACCATCATGTCTGACATATTTTTCCTGAAGCCTAGATAATAAATGAATACATTTTCTTCTTTCCAGAAACTTGCCTTTATGGCGTCTCTTGGGTTGGTCACACATGACCATCTTGAAGGTAAGTCTCACTGGTGTCAGTTCTGCATTTCATTATATTAAAGGACAGGACAGGAAGAACAGGAAGTTCAGTAACCAGACGTGCATGGAATGTCGTTTCTCTCCAGAGATTCAGAGTAGAAGACAAGAACGTAAGAGGAGAACAACAGCCAACCCAGTGTACAGTGGAGCAGTGTTTGAACCTGAGGTACAAACCAATGTTCTGTGGTTCCTTCCTCTATCTGGGCTGATTTTGAGAGCTAAGATTATACTTCCAACTTGGCTCTAACATTGTGATTTCTCTCATATATCTCAGAGGAAAAAGAGTGCTGTCACTTACTTAAACACTCCACTGCATCAAGGCACCAGGAAGAGAGGTCTGTACCTGTCTGTCTTAGTTGCTTAAGTTGATGTATTGTAGCCCTGCTTCTCTTTACCACCTAACAGACACCTAATAAACACCTCTCTGCTTTCTCTTGCAATTCTGCTTTGTGTCTTTGTTTGATCTCTCTGCAGACCTACAGCATTTCAGTTGATCTAAAAAGTGGCCTATAAAAGTGGTAGTTGAGAAAACTCTTCCCTAGTTTGTATAGTTTCCAAAGATGAAGAATTTGGCTTGTTTTGGACTTGTTAACATTTAACTTAAGACTCCAAAATGTCAATAGGCTTACAGGGAGAAATGTTGTGTTGGTGTTGCTTCACTTCAGATTTGAGTCTCTTGTTTGCTCTTTGCACTTTTTTCCTTTTAGAATATCTTGTTATTTTCTTGTGATTTCCAGAGCTGTGCTTCAACATAATGGATTTAGCTCTATTTGACCTTGAAAATCTTGACTTGGTCTTCACGCCAAAGACATTATTATTGACTTGAACTTGGCCTTAAAATACTTTATATGAATTTCACCTCAAAGACTTCAGTGTTGACTTGAACTTGGGCTTGAAAGCATTGAGGGTTGACTTAGGATTAATCCTTGAAAAACCTGACTTGGACCCCAACTTAAAGATTTGAGCATTAATTTAGGTTTGGTGGTGAAAGTTCTTGACTTGGACTCTATTTATGGACTTGAGCGTTGGTTGAGTTAGGATTTAAATAAGAGTTTTTCTGTTGGATCACTGTTCTGTTACCTTTAGATGTTATGTTTATGTTGTTTAGCTTATTTTATATTGCATGATGCATTGCTTATTCCTGTAGTAAGCCATCTGCAGAAAAATGTACTGAGAAATGTATTGAGATTTGAGATTAGATTTCAGCTTATACTTTCTCTCGTTCTTTCTTTGTTTCGGTCATTGCTTTTCAAATTCCCTGCATGCTGCTGTGGTAGTCTGTTGCACTAACTGCTTTTTGTGACCCTCCCTTCCATTTCTCCTTCGCTCTCTCCCTTTGTTTCCATGCTAGCCAATGAGGATCCCCTCTCTAAGGTATGTTGCAACCAGAAAATGCCATTATTTTATTTCATCTTTGTTTTTTTTTTTTCTTTCTTTTCCCCTTTTCCTCCTCCTCCTCCATTTTTCTGTTCCTTTTGGTTTTGTTTTGTTTTTTTGTTTTTTTTGTTTTTCTTTTCTTGTCTGTCTCATTTCACTCAGGTCGCCCTCCCAAATACAGCACCACCACCACCAGCAGCACACCGGTGCCGGAGCTGGGCTGCAACCCCCTGCTCTCCCCCACCAGCAGCCTTCCCGCCTCCCCAGCCCCTGAGCGGCCTGACACGGGGGGCTTTCCCCTCTCTGTCCACCCTCATTCTGTCCCCCAGCCCAGCCCCAGCTCCGGGGATGTAAGTAGCCACCTGCCAAGTCTGGGCGACCATCTTGTTGAAAGCCCCCACTATTATTATTGTTCTAGTAGAGTTCTCTACATCACAGACTGCCCTCTACCCCCCCCAAAACCCTTCACTGCATTCATCCTGTACACCTCAAAAATGTACAGGGGCAAGGTAACTCCTGTTAGTCTCCAGCATCAACCCTGGAAAGAGAAAGACTGACCTACCAGCACTGTCATTCATATGTTTATTTGTTGTATTTGTTGAAATGGAGCCAGCAGTCTTACAAAGTGAACAGTCTTTCTCTACTTCCCATACAAATATCAGGCCTGAAGTAATTATACTATAGTAGTTTTAAAATCCTTACACCCCTTCTTGGAATTTAAGCCAAAATACCCATTGCTTAGAATGGCATGATACATTTTCAATAATGTTTACTCTTATTAATTATTCATTTCCAGCAATCCCTTATATAGTAATTATAATAAAACTACTAGCTAAATATCCAGTGCCCTGACTGAGTTAACAGTCCAGCCACCAGTGGCCACCACCACTAGACAAATACCTCCAATCAGCAGTCAGTTCCTCTCCTCCCCGCCTTTCCCGCTGTCATTTGATTGGTCCAGGAAAAGAAGGGGGCGGTGGTACTGACGCCTGCCGTTCTTCCCGACAGGGAGACATCCATGAGGATTTCTGCACTGTGTGCAGACGCAGTGGACAGTTGCTCATGTGTGACACATGTTCGCGCGTCTACCACCTCGACTGCTTGGACCCACCCCTCAAAAACATTCCCAAAGGCATGTGGATCTGTCCTAAATGTCAAGACCAGGTAAATAATAGCAGCACAACGAGCCCTTGGCCACTCCTCTCCCAGGCCAGTCAGTGATGTCTCCTTTAAACTGGAATTCAGTCCTTTTAAAGAACACACACTTTTATATCATTAGAAATGGGAGACGAGCTGAGAGATCAAACTCCCCTTTCTCTGCCAAAAATGAAGTGTACATTTTTCTCCCCTTAAACAAAATGAGTTTCTTCAGGCATTAAGGCTGCTTCGTCCTTTGTAAGCTCTCACATGGTTCGGTATTGATTGTACCTTTTTTCCACCCATCATGTAAGTGTAAGACAGCATCAAGCACTCCCATTGAAGTTCTGTTGTTCATCACTGTTGCCATATGCAATTGATCTCAGTTTTTTATGGCTTTCCAGAGGTCAAGTGGGCACAGCATTGTTCTGTTATTGAGAGAATTTCTTTTACAGATTCTGAAGAAAGAAGAGGCCATTCCATGGCCAGGGACCCTAGCAATTGTCCATTCCTACATTGCTTACAAAGAAGGTAGATATTTAGATTTCCAGTTACAGAACCCTCATTTTTATTTTTATTTTTTTTACAGAATGCATATCTATTTTATAGCACATTCAAATTATAAGTGCTTTGTTCCTGTTCCAACAGCAAAAGAAGAAGAGAAGCAGAAGTTAATGAAATGGAGTGCCGAACTGAAGATGGAACGAGAACAACTAGAACAGAGAGTGAAACAGCTCAGCAACTCTATAACAGTGTGTTATTTGTTTATTCTTCTCTTTAACTGGAGCTTTTCTCAGTACTAGATTAATTGTACAATTGTTCTATATGAAGGGATGTCTGCCTTAGGGGAAAAAAAAAATAACATTCAGCTTTTCTCATTTCAAATCAATGCAGATATTCAGTACAGCTTGTTGCATGGTATACATTTTAGTTTGTGTTTGTTATAATGCCGTATTCCTTTTTTTTTTCAACAGAAATGTATGGAGACCAAGAACAGCATACTTGCCCGTCAGAAGGAGATGCAGGCCTCTCTGGACAAGGTAAAACACCTGGTCCGCCTCATACAGAGCTTTAACTTGACTCAGCCCATGGAGACGGACATCCTACAGGATTCCAAACAGGACTGCACAGAGTCAGTGAGCATCAAAGACTCAAAGGATGCTACACAAGTGTGTGTGCAGGAAAATCCCACCGAGCCTAGCGTGCAAGTACCAGCTGCCGTAGCAGTTCCTGAAGTGAAGTCAGAGCCAGATGTGGGTGAAATGGCAGAGCCAGCAGCCACAGTCACACCTGATGCCGCGTCAGGTGAATCGGGAGTTAGTCCCCCGGAAGTGCCCAAAACCACAGTTGGCGAGGAGATGATGGATACAGCAAAAACGGCAGAGCCTGTGGCATCGCCTCAGGCCAGGGACGTAAAAACTAATGGAGGAACAGACTGTGTTTGTACCAGCTTTAAACCAGAAGAGGAGGGTGCTGTCGATGCCACAGAAGCTGTAGGCTCTGAGAACATCCCCCCCAGTGACAGCAGTTGTGTAGAGGAAGCTGGGAAGATGGAAGTGGAGCTGCAGGAAGATGGAAGTCATGGCGTGAACACCAACAACGGCAAAACCTCAGAACCTTCTCAGCAGGCTTTGCCAGCCCCTCTAAGCAGCGTGGACAACCCCAAATAGTTCTCAGCCTCACACTAAACACATTTACATCACCAAAACATTTAAATAGATTTCCTATTGCACCTTGGACTGGTGCACAAAGTTGCCAATCTATACATATATATATTATACATATATATATATATATATATATATATATATATTATCTATATCCAAATAAATGTTGTCTTTTTTTTTTTTTTTTTTTAAATGGTAAAACTGTGTCGACAGTACTTCTACATCCAAGGCAGACTAGTCTTGGTTCTTGTAGACCAATAGAGCCCGAACTTGTGGGTGAAAAGGGTGACTTACGAAAGAGTGTCATGCCAATTATTAGATTATTAAAAAAAGGAAAAATAGTAGGTTAAAAATAATAATAATAATACTTACAATAATAATGATGGTGATAAAGATGATGGATTTATCAGATCAGACCAGTGTGTGCCTCCAACATGGGGTTTGTTTTTCATAGGTTGTCTTAGTTGTCTTTTCCTCGGGAGGAGAAAGGCAGGGCAGACGTGTCCAAAGACTGCATGACTATGCCCACACCCTGTGCACCTCCGGCCAGGCCTGAGTGGACCGGCAATACCAAAAGCTTCTCTTTCTAAACAGGACAAAAAAATAAATCAATCAATCAGTATTCGCCAGTGACAAGGCAGAGGTTTAGAATCCTGTTGTTGGTGTGGTTTAGACTAAATCAGGACTGCCTATAGCAACCCCTCTTATTTTTTCTTCACTATACATTTTGTCCGCATTTTCCAGCTAGCTGTAGAAGTGTCCCATCTCCAAGTCATCTCAGGCTAATCAGTGGTAGAGCGCATGGCAAAGCCTCTCAAGATCTTTGACAAAGGGCTGGAAGAGGAAGCTACACCAGAAGTCACATCTCGGTAACTGCAACAAATCATGCGTGGTAGATTAGTCTGAAAAGCGGTGTTGGTTCTGTGTATTGAATGAGTCTTGTTCTAAAGTCAGTATGTGTGCGTATTCTATGCTGTTTGTGGATTTTATTCATTTAGTTGGTTAAAAAAAATATATTCAGGTCTTCCTAGTCTTCATTGAAAAAACAAGTGCTTTTCTGTTTCATGAAACAGTCGTTTGTTATCAATGGTGTTTAAAAATGGCATGAATTATGCAAGCAGCTTTCTCAATTTCAGAGATGCACATTGCATAATGGAGGTCTGTTTTATTTGAATTCCAAACTGCCAAATGCTTTAGGTTTTTTTGTTGTTGTTTTTTGTTATTTTTAGAAAATAATGGCGATATCCTCTTACTGTGTGTTCAGTCTAAAATATAATGGACTTGTCCTATTCCCATTTTTCCAAAACCTTTTTTTTTCCTTGGAAAATCAATAATGACTAAGTCACAATTTGCTGTCTTAAACTTGAGGGGTTTGATGTATGAGCCAAATTCAGAAATAAGGAAACGACAGAAAACCCTTAATTAAAGCACAAGCTTTATTGCAAACGCACTAAGAACCTCTTAAGAGACTTTCTGAGCAAAATGTTCAAAAAGCGCTTAAATCGTATCTGTTGGTTTTTACACTTCCCAATGTTCTGTAAAAGTGGGAAGCACTGTTCATGACCGTCTTCTGCTGGTTTTTGTTGGCTTTTTGTTGTTGCATATTATCTTATACAGTCCCAGGTAACGTTCTTAAGTCTTAAAAAGTAATGCACGGCTGGCACCTTTTTGTTACGTTAATGTCAGGCCATTCCAAAAAGCATATCTCTCTTAGCCACTCAATCTAGGATTGAACGCTTATCAAATTCCACATATCCGTTTAGGGCATCTTAGTAAGTGCTTATTTTGACTATATGTATACAGTAGTGCACATTTATTTAAGCATAGATCATTCTGGCTGTTGAAACATGAGAGAGAACTTACCACAATATGGATTCTGTGTTTGGGATGATGTTTACCATTTTGTTTAAAATGATGGATTTAGTCAGGATTTCATGGCTTTAAAACCCAGTTTGTGATTCTTAGTGGATGGGGTCTTGGTTATATCAACAATGTGCTGCAATGTCTCACAATCTACTGTGAAAATCAACATACTTATCCTAATACATTCCCATAATGCCCTGTTACCCTTTGAGCCAAGACTGGGTAATAACAGATAAACATTCATATCACGGCGTCCATTATTGTGGCATCACATACCGACATGAATATTTAAGGCCTTCCAGAAGTAACCTTTGTCAGTCTAGAGAATATTTAAAGAAAACTACTTTTATTCCTTCCTGTACAGGTGCCCAGAGTGCCTTCAACCTTTTACATACTGAATTTAATCTCATAAACTGGTCACGTTTCCCTCTCTCTGTAAAATGTCGCTCAGTTAATCTTGATTAGAAGCACATTTGTTGTAATTTAATTTGGTTAAAGTGAAAAGGTTGTAGTGATGTGCTTGTGTTTGTGTAGTCCTGTCTGTCCTTACTTGATCTAGTTATCTGCTGTGAAGTTAAAGAGCCCCTCTAGAGTACGTAGGCTATATTTTAAGGAGTTGCCTTCAGCTTTTTAATACTCTGAACAAAAGTATATCTAAGTGATTGCACAAAATTGGTTTGGGGAAAAAAAAAGAATTCCTTATAATGTGTTTTAAATTAAATTAATTCATTGGTTTATCAGAGCACTCTGTGCTACCAAAATATTAAGTGTGTGAAACTTGCAAAAAAAAAAAAAGTGTTTTTTGGATTGACATTCATTGGGGGGAAAAGGAAGTTTAGGAGGTCATGATTTCCTGTCTTTATGCACTTTTTGTAGGAATGTCCTAAGTATTACTAATCCCCCGCCCCCTTCCACAAAATACTTAAGTGTCTGCTCGTTTTAAGATTTTATTATTTTTTTTCTTGTGTATCACAAAACAGGACTGTTCAGGCCAGTGACTACTACTTAATGTCATACATAACACTCTGCTCTTAAAATGACTTGCACCCTTTCTTATTCGCATCATGTTCTTCATCTCTCCTTCAGTCACTGAGTTAGAGTACTGGACTTGTACCTGAATCAGGTATTTAGATTTCAGCCTTGACTATTAGCAAGGCTGAGCGGATCAAAGAAAACCTGCAATCTGATTGGATAGACTCAAACCCCCAGAACACCAACCTGTCCAATCAGTTCAACAAAAAGCATGCCTTCTTATGCAAATTTTTTATAAGTTTTGTCAAACTTTTTTAATATGCATTTAGTTTTGAGTTTATTTTGTAAAGTTTTTTATGTGAACTTTGTGTCACTTTCCTTTTTACATGTCTGGCGAAGATGATGCCAAAACGAAACAGTATACATATGTACATCTCTTAAATACACTTGCATTTTTTTGTTGTTGTTTAAATTCTGAACAATACACACTTTCACTATGGCATCTGTAGAAAATAGTTAATTCATGTACAGTTACAGATGAGAGTTATTTGCGGTTTCGGCTGTGTATGAATCTCATGGACCGTTACTTTCATTCAAGTCTGCCTTTGCTAGCACACCATGCTGAATGTTATTGTTATCTTGGGGCGCTGGGTCGGGGTGGGAGGGGGTACCAGTGGTTGTGAGAAGATATTTATGGTCTTACATGGCTTATCTTGCAGAGTGCATGTAATCTGTTGTGGGTGGGGCCTTTAGAAGTAAGGGGAGGGAACTTCTGAAAGCCACGCATTCAAGTTCTTAAGTCAGTATACCCAAAGAGACTGCAAACATTTTGCTGTTAGGAAGCCTTTTTATATGCATTCGAGATACATATCATTGAAAGTGTTTGTTTTTTTTTTTAGTCATGATTGATTTCCGCTCTAGGTTACGGCTTCGACGTGTGGGGAAACGCTTTCTAAGGTGTCTGTATGGCTTTGCAATTTTGGTTTTAATACCTTTTTAAAAAGGCAAAAGGTTGTACATTTATGCATAAAATCCAAACATTTTCACACCCATTCCAGCTGTTCATCCTGTCACCTTGATCTTAATAGTGTGTAGATCATTCATATTCTTTATGGTGTGTTATAATTCCACGGTGACAACGAAGTCATTGTAATGTTAATGTAGTTTCTGTTCACTTTTCATACTATTTACTCAGTCATGATTGTGGCCTTCTCGTACTGTTGATGCATTTCATTTCTGTAGTCGTGACTTTCCTGGTGTTGTGCACTGTGTGCGAGCAAGTGTTTGTTTGAGCAGGTGTGTGAGAGCGTTACCTCATCTACAGTCAACTGTCCAATTGGAATACATTTTTGTTTACGCGTGCAAAAAAGAGAAAAAAAAAAAAAATCTTCCACTTGATGAAACACAAAACAGGATACATTGTAGCGAGTTATTTAAAAAAAAAAAGAAAAAAAAAAAGAAAAAGTTCACCTGGTGTGCTGAACTGTGTAAATGGTTTATTACACAATATGAATATTTGTAAAATTGTTTGTATTTTTTCATAATGATTTTAAAAAGGAGTGTGTTTATTTTTTGACTTTTTTCTGTTACAGAGCTCTCTCTCTCTCTTCGGTCTTTTTTCTCCTCGTTTGTTCGCCTGACATTGTGAGTGTGTCAGTTGGTTCTTACCTCTCCTGTATTGAGCCTGTGATGAGTCCTTTGTATGCAGTGTTTTGAAAATACTGTAGGGAACATGGGACAAAATTGATATTAGGAGCATTTGATCAATTTGTATTTATTTATTTTATCATTTTGTTAATAAATTGACAAAGAATATTTGCCTCCCATTTGTCTTGAATTCAGCTTGGCTTTATAGAATGACCAAATGAAAATGATGTGAAGTGTCAAGCCAAAAGAGAGATTTGAAGTGTTAGGGTGGATGCCAAGCACAAGTGCAGGTCAATTATGTGCTTTCAGGGGCTTCCAAAGCTGTAGCTGTGTTTGAGGACTACTAGCTATTGTAATTGCTATTTTTCTCTTAAATACAACAGCTATTAACCAAAGATATAATTTTTCTTATAGAATTGAGATATGGATGTCCTATTAGATGTGGAAACTGAATATTCTTCTTCTTTGACTTCAAAAAAAATCAATCAAAATGACTTAATTTCAATAGTAAACGAAGAAAACAGAGATAATGCTACTGCACATTGCAACTTCTTTTTGTCATTATACTGAGGTGTATACGGTGATATTTCACTCTTATATATTAACAACGATTAAGTATTCTGCTGTCAAAAGCTCCATTTTGTTAGGAACGGCGTTGCCATAGAAACGGGAATTTCAATGTGCGTGAATAGCTCCTAACAGAATACCCAAGTGTAATTACGGTAATTCCGATAAGATTCAGTCAATATGAGCTTTTCAAACTGTAATCTTAAAGTATAACACTTCTATAAAAAAGCTGCATGGCTAAAATGATCAGAAAAGCAAAGTTTGAACGTAGTCTTTACATTAACTGGATGGAAAACCGAATGAATTGCAGAGAACTGTGAAGTGGTGATTAAACTTAGGTTATTACAATTTTCATTAATTAAAAAAAAGCAAAAACTTGGCCCACAGCCGCCGCGTAACGCTCCAAAAGCGAACGCGCACGCACACGCCTCGTACAACTTCACTGACAATCTAACGTTAACTTTCCCTTTCCTGAAATTTCGTGCCCGGTCTGCACAAACGCCGCTTTCTTCCGTTTTCCATGTCATTTCCTGTAATAAAAAGATGGTGGTCATAGCAGAGAGAAGCAGCTGACTGTGGTACAAACATTTGGAGATGATAAACTTTGCATCGCCCGGGACTAGTGAAATCCCCCCGTGCCGTTGCGTCACCGCCGCGTTTCTCGGAGCGGCCGAAGGCGAGGCGCACCACGGCTGAAGACCACCAAAGACCCCGCGACGCACTGCGTATATTCTATAGACGGTGAGTTACACTCACTAGCCAATGTGGCCAATGAAAATGGCTTCCGAAAGCGTTAGGCAAATTGCCAGTTGCCTTGCAGAAGCTAAACGGAGGCAGAGCGTGCAGAAGCACTGCGTAGCGACATTGTCATCGCCCGCGCTTGAGCTTATGTGCAACTTTTACCTCACAGTGTTTAGAAGAACACAACTTTGCAGCAGCTTTGTCTTTCAACGGAGTATTGTTGCCCTATTTGTTTTCCTGCACTCGTCTCTCTCGCAGCTCGGGTAGTTTGTGAGTGACGGGCGGCTTGACCAATCAGAGCGCTGCTATCAGACTGAAATATTTTGGAAGTAAATTCAGGATGGGAAACGTCAGCAGAAACCAGAGTCAGCGTTTCTTGTGGTCACTTTCAGTGTTTGCGGAGTGCGCTGCGCGGTTGTCGCGTTTTGTGTGTTTTTATGATCGCAGCTCAAAGTTAGTAGCCATATAAACATATAAAAGAATGTAAAATTGAAAGTGTTAGGACAATGTAAAGCCAGCGTGACGTTACTGTGCCCCACTATAAAAGATACATAACAAGTAACAGACATAGACTTTTTCCCATAATATAAGGATTTGGGGTTATATAGGGTTTTAAGTTTGAGATCACTAATACATATTGTTTTTATATACATTACAAAATGTAAGTATATGTGTATAATGTGAAAAAAGTTGAACTCATTCATTGCTAAATATCCTACTATTTTGCATGTCATAAAAATTGACTTTTGGTCCATGTGTTTAAAAGGAGTTCATATGGTTAATGTCAGAAATAGCAAAATGTTAAATATATTTCCTCATTCTTTATAATGTTTCACTGCCTCTTTTAAAATGTAAAAACATATTTAATATGCCCTTAAAATTATATTTTATTTTTATTTAGTTTATATTTTAGGTGCTCTGATTGATCCCTGTTTCTTCTATGTTTTTCATTTTGGCAACTTTTTTTTTTTTTTTAAGAACCAGTTAGTATTAACTAGCTTAACTATTACTACTATAGTATAGTGGCTCTTAATTAGTACTTATAAAGCACGCATTAAAGCACGTCTTAATGCCATTTTACATTACCATATTTTATATCACGCCCTTAGCAACTACATTACTACCTGTTAATAAGCAGAAAATTAGATTTAGGTTTATTTATTAATTCATTCATTCATTTTAAAGTTTTATCGAGGCTAACTAATGGTTAGTTAGTTGTAGTTAATATAAAGTTATTATAGTTAGTAATAGTTTGTTAAAGTGTGATGTTCATTTTAATTGTTTTAGCTGTTTTGAAGCTATAACATCTCTTAAATTTCCTGTTTTAAAAGTATTTATCTCCCCCTATTTTATAGTAGTTTTAATATGTCGAAGTGAAAGGAGGCACACAGGGGTCTCTCCTTCCTGCCCAGATGGCAGATGTTCCAGAGCATTCCTCCATGGAAGTTGAGGCCGAATGCAGCACCAGGTCAGCCTTACAAAATGTTTACAATAGCAAACATTTTTAAGACCCTATGCATAGAAAACAGTAGTAATAAGCTGTGTTTTTCTACCTATTTACTAGTGCCTCAAATGAGAAGTCAACTGAAGAGCCAAACAAAAAAGTTGACCATGAGCATTCGACCAGTTTTTGGTGTAAGTATAATTTACTTTTTAATAAAAGTGTTGTTTTTATCAGTTGAGATTACGTTTTTATTCATTGCTTAATTAATATACCATGTACAGTCTGTGAAGAGTGCAAGAAGTATTTCTTGGAGGAGTGTCCTGCCCATGGGCCCCCTGTCTTTGTGCCAGACACCCCTGTGGTATCAGGGGTGCCCAATCGGGCAGCTCTCACTGTACCCTCAGGCATTGAGATCCACCGAGATGGTGATAAGGTGGATGTCTGCTGCATGGATGAAAATATACC
The DNA here is from genome assembly GCA_034779775.1 of Enteromius afrohamiltoni. Classification (NCBI taxonomy): domain Eukaryota; kingdom Metazoa; phylum Chordata; class Actinopteri; order Cypriniformes; family Cyprinidae; genus Enteromius; species Enteromius afrohamiltoni. The sequence continues at coordinate 4,110,179 of JAUYWG010000066.1, read as the reverse complement.
AAAGGGGGCGCTGTTTGGTCCTTATCAAGGCCAAATAATGGCCTCAGATAAATCCTCAGGGCCATACTCTTGGATGGTAGGTTATGCTGTAGGCGTAAACACCATTTGTGATAGTTGTATGTATTTTTAATGCAGGTACAAGCTATATTTTAACTTCAATTATTTATTACAGATTGTTGATAAGGACAACAGATATAAATTCATTGATGGGAGTAATGAAACTACATCTAACTGGATGAGGTAACACCATGTTATTGAGATGACATGTACTTAAAATAATTATTTGTGCTAATGCACAGATCAAAAATGTTGTTTTAGACATGTTATATTGATGGAATTGTTCACAATGCTAATTTTATTTATTCTTCACAGATTTATTCTGATTTCTTCTGATGAGAGTAAAAAGAACTTGAGTGCATTTCAACATGGGGAAGAAATCTACTTCCGAGTGTGTCAGAGACTGGCGGTGGGCGAGAAACTCTGTGTGTGGTACAGCAGCGAGTACATGAGGCGACTGCAGAGTGTGTCACGGGACAGCATTGACCGCAATCTGGACACAGGTGAGACAACCCTTGCTGGTGCTTTGCATGGTTTTGAAACAGGTCAAAAGTCAAAAGGAATCTCCAAAGACATTTTAAGGGGCTGCTAATAACAACACTGCAGGGCTGAATCCAGTTATGGAGACTCTTGAACTGGAATAATAATATATTCTTATCAAATCCTAACAGGAATTTTTTTTTAATTTGCATCGGTTTGAACCAAAAAAAAATTTTCTGAATGAATAATAGTTGGTTTGTTTAGTATAAGATAAAATATAAAATATTTGGTTTACACGATTCAATCTGTTGTTTAACACTAGACATGCTCACAACAAGGTCTGACCAAAATCTAAACAGTATGAACTGTAATTAATATAGTTCAGCAAAAAATTCTGAGCTTCAAAGGTCCAAAGGTATTGTTAAAAAAATACATGTGATAAATATAATTGTTCCGCTATCTTTCAAGTCATCTGAAAGCTTTCTATGAGCAACAGACCAAAATGTAACTTATTTCATATTGAACGATTTTGATCAACAAAAAAAGTACCCAGAAGAGATGTTCCAGGCCTTCAGTGGTTTAACAGGTAAGTGAAATGGGATTTATATACTATTTTCAATTGTCCTGCTTTAGCCAACATTATTATTAACCACAGTTATTAAAAATGTGCATAGGGTCACATACATTAACCATAGCACTATTGTATTGCAGGAGTGAAATTAGAAGAACAAGAGGAGCCCAAAGGCCCAGTGTTGAGATCTGCAATGCACGGTAGACGAACCCTAAGCAAGCATGGAAGTGATGAGGCAGAAAACCAGCCCCAGGCCAAGAAAAAGAAGATTGACCTCATTTTCAAAGATGTCCTCGAAGCATCCCTGGAGGCTAATCAAAGTCAGAACAACCCTTTGAAAAGCACCTTGTCTTTTCAAAGAGCAAGAACAAATGTCTGCCAGGTTTTCAGCCAGCCTGAAGCGGAGTGTAAAGAGTCCGTCTTCGCCTCTGGATTGGCTTCCATGGAAAGTGGGTTTGATGCGAAATGCATTAAAATGGAAGAAACAGAAGAAGAAGCCACTCTGCCCGGCGAAGGGCCATCAACATCTTTCTGCCCAAACTGTGTGAGGTTAAAACGACGAATCCGTGAGCTGGAGGCAGAACTGCTCCGTCTCAGAGGACAGGGACATGCTGAAATTAAGCCTTTACCACCATCTGAACCACTTCCTAGTGAGGACCTCAGAGGTAGGTTTGCAACTGGGATGGAACGCTACCAACGAAGAAAGCTTTTCTGCAGTAGATATTGCTGATTTATTTTTAAACATATGGCTATATAGATCATTTTGCCTCATAGTCAATCAATTACTGTTGATGTTCTCTTGTTGTTTCTGTTGTGATTGGCAAATTTGTTAAAATGTTTCAAATGGAATTGCACTTAATTAAAAGTTTTAATAAAATAATTAAGGTGTTTTCTTTTTTGGAGCCTGCTACTAAAGTTGGTTTGTGGAATTAAGAATGTTTGAATTTAGTCGTACTTAAAAATAATTTGTATTAGTGTATTTAGTTGATGTAGAGCTTGAGATATTGTTAACTGTGTTGAGAAGGTATGCGTACAATATGTATCAAAGGCCTGAAACCTTCATTCATGCCAAAACCTTGCAGTAAATAACTGAGTTTAATCTTGCTTTCTGTTTTCAGTTTAATTTTGTGCTCTGTGTACTAATTTGTTGTAGACACCATGACGCCCATCCCAGCAGCGCTTGAGGAGGATGACCAGGATGTTGATTCTGCTGATGAATCCATTTCTGCTGACCTCATGGTAGCTGCAGATGAGTCTTCAAAACTCTCGGTGGGCTCAGGTCGTCGGATCCGTCGCTTCAAACAGGAGTGGCTAAAGAAGTTCTGGTTTCTTCGTTATTCACCCACACTTAATGAGATGTGGTGCCATGTGTGCCGACAATACACCGTCCAGTCCTCCCGCACCTCTGCTTTTATTATCGGCTCCAAGCAATTCAAAATTCACACCATTAAACTTCACAGCCAGAGCAATCTGCACAAGAAGTGTTTGCAGCTTTACAAACTTCGAATGCACCCAGAGAAGACAGAAGAGATGTGTCGTAATATGATGACTCTTTTCAACGCTGCCTACCATCTAGCTTTGGAAGGAAGGCCATTTTCAGATCTGCGACCCTTGGCAGAGCTCCTCAAGAAGTGCGACCTCAAAGTAGTCGATCAGTACATGAACGAAAATGACTGTCAGATTCTCATCCAACACATTGCCAGAGCATTCAAAGAGGATTTGGCAGAGAAGATTCGTCTTTCGCCCTTTCTAAGCATCATCATGGATGGACAGAACGATGACCTCTTGGCTGACACTGTTGCCGTTTATGTCCAGTTCACCACCACTGATGGGCTTCCTGCCACAGAGTTCCTTTCCCTACAAAGGCTTTGTGGAGGCAATGTTGAAGGGTACATCCAGGCTGTGGATCGTGCCTTTGGTGTCCTTGGTCTAAGACTTCAGGACATGCTAGTTGTTGGCTTGGGAATAGATGGCTCGAACCTCTCCTCTAGTCTGAGGGCAAAAATTTACATAGCCATACGAAAGACAATCCCTTGGGTGTTGTGTCTACCTGTGATGATCCATCGTCCCCATTTAGAGGTTCTGGATGCCATCAGTGGGAAGGAATTGTCTTGCTTGGAGGATCTGGAGAACAACTTGAAGCAACTGCTTAGCTTCTACCGGTATTCTCCACGTATGATGGCTGAGTTGAAGTCAACAGCACCAACTTTGTCAGAGGAAACTGAATTTCTTGGAGATATAAGGGCAGTCCATTGGATTATAGGGGAGCCCAATGTTCTTAATGCCCTAATCAAGGACTATCTGGAGGTAGTTACTCACTTAAAGAGCATAAGCAGCCAAACTCAAAGAGGTGATGCTGCTGCCATTGCTCTGTCTCTCCTACAGTTCCTGTTGGATTATCAGTCGGTGAAGCTGATCTACTTTCTCTTGGACATCATTGCTGTCTTTTCTCGTCTTGCTTTTATCTTTCAGGGGGACTATCTGTTGCCATCACAGGTGGATGCAAAAATTGAGGATGCTATTAATGAAATTGGTCAATTGGTGGACTCCCCAGGGGAGTACCTACAGGAGTTTGAAGACAACTTTCGGGAGAGTTTCAATGGCGTGGACCTCAAGAACTTACGGGTTGCAGAGTCCAAGTTTCAGTCTATTCGAGAGAAGATCTGTCAGCGAAGTCAAGGCATCCTGGCCCAGCGTTTTGATCCTTGCAGTCGCACAGTGGTCCAGGCTTGTCAGATCCTTGACCTGGCCTCGTGGCCTCCTAATAGGGACAATCTCGGTGCATTTGGAGAAGAAGAGATCCTTGTGATTTTTGACCACCTTGAGACTATTCCTTCATCTGGCCGTGAACTCTGTCAAGAAAGAATAGATGCCCGAGGAAGCCTTGTACTTGAATGGAGGGATCTAAAAGCTGATTATTGTAGTGTGAATGGTTTTAAAGAAGTAGTCAGCCACATCTTCAGATACAAGCAACGTTTTCCTCTTCTCAATCACATCCTGCAGGTTGTCAGGGTCTTGCCAACGTCATCTACATGCTGTGACAAGGGAAGATGCTCGCTACAGAAAGTGCGCAGGAATAGCCGATCCAGACTGACTCTGGATCAGATCAACGATCTGCTAACCTTGGCCGTTAATGGACCACCTATCGGGAACTTTGATGGAAAGCGAGCATTGGACAGCTGGTTTGAAGAGAAATCTGGGAACAGCTATTCGCTCTCAGCAGAGGTGCTAAGCAGAATGTCCACCGCCGAACAAAAGTCAGTGTTGCACAAAATGGATATGAATGCAGAGTATTATCCAGATATTTGACTGATCGGCACCAATTACTCAGCCAATATGATTACAAAAAAGCCATCTCATTGGAAAAGGGCTGATCAGGACTAAAATGTGATTGGCCAAGTACATTGACACTGGCCCTGCTGCTAAAATGGCCTAGATCAGCGCCTTCTCTAAGAGTCGGTATGAATGCCTTTGCAGGTCGCAGGCACATGAAACACTTTAAAATGTTCATGTAAATGGTTGTGATGTGTTGATATGTGTTTTTGTCCAAAGAGATACTATTTTCAAGTCGTGAGGATTGTTGCCTTTAGGTGAATGTTCAACTGCGCACCATTTCATCAGGCATTGGTGAGTGAAGCATCATAGTCTTTTTTTAATCTCTAAAGATGTCACCTCCTTGCAAAAACATAATATAACTGAGTAATTCAACAGTTTTATTATTAAATCTGCAATATAATTTGAGCAATCATTCTGTATTTGTATGTAGACTTGTGTGTATGGAAATTATATAACAAAAAGTGCTTAATTTTTATAGCATGTTCTGGTTACCGCTGATTGGAATGGAAATAGCCACTATTTTGCCAAGCAGCATATTCCTAACATATGTTTTTAGATACTCTTTAGTTAACCATTACTCTTAAGATTGTGTAAATCTTGGTTTGATAACATGAATGTGCCATAATACTTTATGCAATTGGGTACCTGAAATGTGCAGTTTACACCCAATCTGATTTCGAGATTTCAAATATGTATAGCCTAAATATGCAGGGTTTGAATGCCTTACAGACAGAAAAGAATTATCTTTTTTTTTAGCGTGTGCTGGTGCTGGATTCCTGGTACATGTTTATATGTACTGCTACCGGCAACCACGTCAGACCCCCTCCTCAAATTATCAAATTATATCATAGTTAAATTGATATTATTCTGATGCCACATCAAAGCAACAAAGATGTTTACTTTTTAATGCTGCATAGAGGTGGTCTAAATAGTCAAATGTTTACTAATTTCAAACGATGAACAGAAAACACTTCAGTAATAATACCCCAAAACTGCAACACTGTCTGTCTCAGCAATACTTTTCATCAAGTACAAATGCTTGTGCATGACGTCACCACTAGTAGGCGACACTGTACGACAGTTTACCTTTGGATGAAATGTTAGTATCTGAAAGCATAGCACTATTTAAATCAGTCATACACGAACAAAGCCTTTATTTTTTGATGTTGATGTGCATTCATGTAATCTAGCAGTGCATGTGTTATGGTTAGCACCATATATTTTCCATATATTTTCACTTGTTATTTTTGCCTTGCCACTAAATTCCATCAATTTATACATGTGCAATATATCTTACACTTAAATTGTACATTCTTAGCTACAAGCAAGTCTAATACTTAATACTACTATTCCTTGAAGCAAAACTGTGGAGGTTTCCAACATGACTGAGCATGTTTTACAAGATGCTTATGGATTCACCCTTTTTTATTTCTTTCTTAATCTTGTTCTTAAATTTCCATATTTTTAACTCTTTTTAAAAATTATTTCTCAAGATCAAAAAAGGAGTCACCAGTAGAGATTTAATGGTAATTATAAGGCATTTATAATAGTAATATGTTCATTGTTGCAATTGAAATTTAACATGTTAATTTTATTAATACAATTGTTAAAGCATCATTATTATCAGTCTAGAAATATTGTAATCTGTTGTATATCTCAATTTATCAATTTTAAATGCATTAATATTGAATAGGATTGTTCTCACTATATACATCTGTGCAAAATCACAAAAGAGCAGTTAAATGCAGTTTTCTCTAAAGTTACGTTAACCTCTAACTTTTCACATTTACAGTTAAGGCTGGACTATCTTTCATGTGCTGCAACGTTTGACATTAATCAAACAGAAATGGCTTGTCTTTATTTCAAAATAGATTTCGATTTTGCACGTCTGAAAATTTAGCATGCGTTTAAAGCTTCAGAAAGCCTGTATTTTATAGAAAGAATTATTTCAATCAATTATTTTCATTCTGTTTGAACAAATGTACGTTTAAAAAGAGATATTTCAAAAACAGTGATCTACGCAAAAAGATCATTCTCATTTAATTCTCATCAAGCTATTATTTTTCAAAGTAGTTCGCTATTTTTGTTAGCATTTCATGTCTTAGCATACCCACATCTGAACTCATTTAAAGTACCAATAGACTTTAAAGATTAAAGATTAATAAGTGAGCTGCCAAAAATCTAACCATTAGTTATATGTATGTATGTGAATGCTTTTGAATGTTACCTCACAGTGAGGCATGTCATCGAGTGAATCTTCTCATATTGTGTTGGGAGTTATATGCCATAGCTGTGTCAATGAAAACATTTGCTCATCTTTAATGGTGAATTTTCATAAAATGAGCCAAAGTCAAGCCTTTTTTTTTAGTTAAGGGTTTAATATGTATTTTCCTTTAATCAAATACTACGTGTACCAAATGTAATGTCTAGATTCATAATTTTGTATTTTCTTGATTCACTTGTTATGTAAACACAATGTGCGTTGTCCGTATCATGAATTATTCTGAAATGTTTTTCAATGTTGTTATCTGGGAGACTCCAGGTCTAAGGCCTAAGGAACAAAGTTACTTCTGATTTCAGTTTATTTTTAAACAAAGTAAGTGAATGGTAGCTCTATATTTTCTTTCAGTTTCTTCTTAAAGAAAAATATATCATTGCTTGGATTCCTACACTTTCTTCCTGAAAACATAACACTGGAAACTCAAGAATATGAACTACATTTGAAATGCATACCTGGAGAATGTGTACATGTATCATAGAAACCCACTTAAAATGACAGCATATGAAATCTATATTCAACAAATAATGGTTTAATAAAGTTTTTTTTTGTTATTTCCTTGTTATGGTGATTTTTTTTATTATTATTTAAACACATTTGCTTGAAGTAATACAGTAGTTCACTCCTAAGAAAATTTGCGTAAAATGTTTTCACCCCCAGGTTATCAGAGATGAATTTGCTCTGCGACGATTGGGTGCCTTGAGAATATACTAATTAGTTTTTTCTTGCTGTATAGCTGAGACTGTATTTGTATGTGCATTAAAATAACTAGCAATTAATAATAAAAAACATCAAAATGATCCACAAGTAAGCCTGTAAATGGTGCTTGCTCTGTGCATTCTTTTTGGCTTGCACTCATATTTTAGTTGGAAGCGATGGCTTGAAGTTTAAACGTTAAAGCTGTGTGGATTACGTGTGTATTATAGTGATTTTTATCAGCTGTTTAGACTCTCATTCTAACGGCACCCATTCACATGCAGAGGATCCATATGTGGGCAAGTAATGTAATGCATTTCTTTAAATCAGGTGCAATGTTGAAACAAACTCATCTATATCTTGCGTGGCCTAAGTATCTAATCTTTAGCAAATAACGTGTGACCATTTATAGAGAAGATGACTTTACTGTAGGTTTAAAAATATAGCTATATCTTGATTGTTGCGTGTTGCATTTGCTTAGTTCCGAATTTAGTGTATTTAACACATGAATTTAGCACATGATCTGTAAACTAAAACAGAAACCATAGTGTTTTTTTGTAATGCTGCACTGAATGCCACAGCCCAGACAGAGATCAAGTGCTCTTTGTTGCTTGTGTCACCACAGCTTCATTGTTCATCTCTGCCTATTTGCTCGTTTAAACACAGTCCCATTCCGGCACTGTGGAAAAAGCCAATCATCACGCCTTTTCCTGGACATTAGCATTCTGACATGTGACGGATGATTTTCTGCTCCCTTTTGTAACGTAGCAGAAAAGCCAACAACATGGCACTTGTGTGGTACTGCCACAAAAAACAACTCCAGCATTTGCTGAACTCTGATTGTTCTGCTATTGTCGTTTAAAGATGTAGTTTGCGCCCTTTCAGTTTCGGGTCTGAAATAAGGGCGGCATTGAGATGACATTTGAATTGAGTGCAATCCATGACTGCAGAAAGCCTTTGGAAAATGCGACACAGGCCTTATTGTCAACACCAGCTGCAGAGTTGGGAAACGTAGCAGAAAGGATTGGGGTTTAATTCCCGTTGTCAGTCGTAATGCTGTACGAATAGAGAGACAATTAGATTGAAAGTTCTGTGAACAGAGTCAAGATCTTTTGTTTTGAGATTATGTATAAGGTCTTTGTGTAGGCAATTTCTGAACGTGCTCTGTTTTAAGCTAATATAACTCTATTCTGGCTGTACAAGATAATCTTTTAGTGAAATGCAATTGTTTTTGAGATGCATGAGTAGAAATCCACAAAACTACATTCTAACTGCGTTTTAAACTGAATTAGTTTCTTATTTTGTAAGTAGCAAAATATTTACTTACCGAACACCACAGACAATATCCAGTTTTACTTGTATACAAATGTACGAGGTGTCATTCGCTTCTAGTTTACTAGCCTCTTATTCTGCTGTTTAGAGTCTTACTGTTCACTGCACGTCTTATAGTTATTCACCTACAGTGGCTAATGAATACTAAGTCGTGCATATACAAGAGGTGCAATGCAAAGTGGACATTAATAATAAAGAGCGTTAAACATAATGTCTCGTTTTTTTGGGATCTGTCTTGGCATCTAGGAGAAACTCCATCAATGACATCATTCATGTAGGGCAAGGGTGAGGTTGGGCGAGAGCTCGAGCAGGGAAGAGGTGGCACGGGGAATGCTTTTGGACTGTTGAAACGCACAAGCTTGGACTAAGCCTGAATATTTCGAGCAAGGTAAGTGATATTGAACATAATTCTGGTGCTGTTATTTTGCAACTGCTGTCATATGAGTATATTTGAACATTTGTGCAGCTGCGGTTTGTTTTATGTCGTGTGTTACATTAAAGTTGATTGTTATATATTCAGTATAAACGGCATTTATACTTTTTCTATATGTATATGAAGAGTCTATTTGAAGAGAGTATATAATACATACATTATTGGCATATTTCATGCTACACTGTTTTTGTGTTAGTTAGCTGTATCTTTTAGTTATTTTTTATTTGATCAAAATAATTGGAATGCACAATACAAAAAATGAATAAAAAAACACAATTGTTAAAAACAGTTATCAGTTTTTGCAAATTAACTCTACAACATGTTGTATTTGCAAGTATTGTGATTTTTAATGTTTTTAAGTCTTTTCTGCTCACCAGGGCTGCATTTGTGTGTTCAGAAACACAGTAAAACATTTATATTGTTAAAAACAATTACACTTTAAAACAGTTTTCTAAGTGAATATGTTGTCAAATGTTTATTTGTTTGTTTTTCTCTATGATGCGGTCATCAGTGTCGCATGATCCTTCAGAAATCTGATTTGTTTTGTTAATTTTAATTTACTGTTGTTCATTGCCAGTCTCTTAGGTCAGGAAAGGTTTTCTCATAATGAAGTGCTCTCTTGGACTTTTTCTATTGGTCTGTTGTGTGACTCTTAGCTTAGGTAAGTTAATGCACATGATTATTGTTGGCTTAGTTTTGTGTGGCTTTGGTCATGACCTCAGTGCTTTTTATTTGAAACAGGCACTAAGCATTATGGAAATCGATTCTCCTCTGCAGGCTCGTCTCTTCGGTGCTACAAGTGTGAGGACTACACCGGGGGACGATGTGCGGTGCAGCAAGTTTGTTCTTATGAGGACGCATGTTTATATCTTCATGAGAAAGGTTTGTAGATGAAGTTATAGTATGCAGTGGTACAGATCCTCCTGAGACGGAGACGGAAAGGTTTTGGCTATACATTTTTATTCATTTTAATAGTTTAGTGTTTGGTTCATGTTTATAAGAATTAATATTACTTTTCTAGACTTTTAACTACTAACCAATGATGTTGAGTAGTGTTGTGTAAGTATAGTGTGATTTTTATTTTTTTTTAAACTAATCACACTAGTACTTAAATAATCAAATTAATCTGTCTAAAAATAATTACTTGCTGTTTATTATTATTCCTAATTAAATGTCCATCAAAACCTCTTCTTTCAAATAAAAAGATCAAAAGGTTTTTAGTTTTAGTGTTTTAGAGATAAAATTCTCTATTTAACGACCTTCAGATTTCTCAGTAATAAAATCATACTGAAATGTTTAAAAGCAAATAAAAAATAAGAAATGCTCAAGAAAAAAAAATAATAATAAAATTATATATATATTATTATTTCTTTCATTTTTATTCCCAAAACCTTTTTAAGTCAGAAAAAATTGAAGCAATGACAACCTCCAACTTAAATTTCCAATTTCAAACAACTAGTACATTTTAATTTTTATACAATAGTATATATAGTATTTAATTTACATATTATAAATTATTAAAGTTGATAATTTAATTCTAACTTGGTTTCCTTTTTTAAAAAAAATGCTTCTTTTAAAATAACATTAATTGAATTAATTTAATACTGTTTGCTTTTCTTTTTTTGTTTTTTTCTAATGCAATGGCATTCATACTTTAAACAACAACATTCTATGTTCTGCTCTGCTCTGCTCTGCTCTGCTCTGCTCTATTCTAATCTATTCTATACTATTCTTTGATGTTCTGTTCTTTAACTAATAGTTCTCATTTTGTAGGTGGGAAGACCATTCGTCGGTGCATTCGTTACACTGACTGTGATAACTCTCGTCTGTCCCAGCAGTTTCCAGCGATATCAGAATATACTTACAGGTGCTGCAACACTGACCTGTGCAACAGCGGACCAACAACCGCAGCAAACACATGGATCTTATCTCTGCTGGCAGTGCTCACCGGCCTCTGGTCCTGCTCCAGCACTGCATGATTTCTCACTAGTGTCCTCGAAAGCTATTTCCTGCCTTACCTTTTATGGATATCTATATATTTACAATGTACCATTATTTGTAATTGTTCGGTTTTTACTAACCACTCATATATCAAAAAACACTGTTTGTTGTAAACAATTTGTATTCTAATACCATTGGTTTCTGACTTTTTCTTTTTTATTTAAATTTATTTTATTTTATTTTGGTTGAAATTTGAAAAGAAATGCTTGATCTTTTCGTAAATTACCTTTGTATGTAGTACCTTTACATTAGTAAAATAACTAATTAAAAATAAACAGATTTTCTGAATATATGCATTGAGGATATTTACCCTTAATGTCCAGTTTCAAACCACCTGCACTGCTTCAAGTGTCCATTCAGCACCGCGGACAGCTCCGCTTCAACTAGACATTTAAATGCAGCACCTAACATCAATATAACACTAAAATGACTAAAAAGGAGGAATATATATTATGTGAGTGGATTTGAAACAGACAATTTTAAAATCTCCACCATCTGAACGCAGATGGAACAGCTTCACTCGCTGCAAAGTCTCTAAAAGTAAAGTCTGCCCAGCTGTTGACCCCTAATCCTGTGACATAACAAGCCATTTCCGAAAAAAAAAAGAAAATCTCAGGAATTCCTTCAGTCAGATATATAAAATGTCATATACTTTATTAAACATGAGAAATACACCAAATAAATTAACCCACTGATATGTAAACAATTAAATCAACACGGAATGTATTCTTTTATGGTCACATTTAAATAGGACACAGACATAAAGGAATGTGTTTTAGGAGTTTAAGTCCTGTAGTTCACCACACATAATTGCACAAGCCCACACAAGGTAAACACAATATGTTGACACTTACAAACTAAACAACTATGATAGCAACGTTAAAGGGATAGTTGAACAAAAAAATGTCAATTACTCCCCATCATGTCATTCCAAACTTGTATGACTTATATATACTTGATTGACTATCTTTGGAAGAATGTTTGTAACAAAATTTCCATTGTATGAAGTATGAAATACAATTTAAGAATCAGTACCGTTTACTAACATTCTTCAAAATATCTTTGTGTGTGTGTGTTCAACAGAAGATGTACAGGTTTAGAATGATATGAGTATGAGTAAATGATTCCCACTGACTGGTTCCCAGTGACTAGCATTGTGTTTTTGATCTACACAATGGTAGTCAATGGAACTATAGCAGTTTAGTTACCAAATATCATCTTTTAACAAATGTTGGTAACTAAACCCTTTTGCTTCTCACTGAATTCCATAGAAGAAAAATTCCATAAACGTCAAATGGAATCAAACTGTTTTGGTTACTGGCATTCTTGAAAATATTTTCTGAATATCCATAAATACATTCTGAAGATGAAGGTCATAAAACAAGATGAGAACACAAAAAGGCAAAGAACTGGAATATTTTTAAAAGGGTTCTGGTATCAAAACCCAACATACAGCTGCCACATGTTTGCATCAACAGCGGCAGTTTTACAATTTTAATTGAGGTATATGCCGTATTTAATTTGACGTAAATAAAACAAAGGTGTGGTGGATAGAAACACATTACGTTAAATAGTTTGTGCAGTGTTAAGGTTTTTGGTCACACCTTTGAGTTTAGTATATTGACTAAATTTCTATCCCCCACAGCCTGCTTTTAATTCTCAATGAACTAACTATGGCATCTACCCTTACTATGATCCATAACTTGACCAGTACTGCCAAGATACCACATTTCCAGTTAAAAGAATGATATTGCTGGAAGAAAAAGACAAAGTCTACAAGACATTCTTAGAGGTAATCGTAAACAATGCCACAGTTGTCCATGTTTTGAGATTTTACAAAACATGTGTAGTATAAAACCTATTTGAGACTATTTTTTATAATATTCTGAACTATTAAAAGGATAGTTTACCAAAAAATTCTGTCATCTTTTCCTCACACCCATGTTGTTTCAAACCCTAAAGACTTTGGTTAATCTTTGAAACACAAATGAAGATAATTCGAATAAAACCTGAAAGACTTCTGACCAATCAATGCAAGTCCCGGTAACCAAGTAGATCAAAAAAGGTAATTTTCCAAATCTTATGAATTAAAAAAAATGACAGAATTTTCATTTTTGGGTGAACTACCCCTGTAAGTGAACTAGTTGCCAGTAATTAAGTTACATCTACTTCTGTATCTGAAAAAAAAAAAAAATTGTTCTAATCGCTCATGTCCTCCACTGTTTCTTCTTCGATCTCTCTCCCTATTTCCTCAAGTTTCACCGTTTTCTTTTGACCCTTCTTCTCCTCCTCTTTTTCCGCTGGCACGTACCAAGGCTTGGCTGCCGTGTCATCGCAGGCCCTGCCTCCACCCCTCCTGTAACCCCCCCGTCCCGCCCTCACCAGCCCCCAGCCCTGAGGTTTACCCTCATGGGGTCCACTGTCTTGCACACCTCTGGTCTGGTCCAGCTCTTTAGCACTGAGAGCCGGCATCCGGACAGGGACAGTATTTCCAAATTTGGAGTAATCAACTGAGTAGCGGCCATCCTCTTCAGTCATAATGGAGACAAAACGCCGACCCCACAAGATCTCCTCTGGTGTGTAGGATGTGCGGGCCTGCATTGTGATGCCAGTGGTCTCTACAACACCTGGCAGAACAAAAAAATCGGCTCTGTTTCAAAACCTAGTGAGCTATACAAGCAGCAGACTATTTGTTCCATTAAAAAGATTAAATTAAAGAGAACGTAATCTATTCACCTTCCAAAATGACAATGATCTCGATATCTTCCGTAGCCAGCGACTGTGCTGAGACCTCGTACAGTGGACTTCCTCTATCAATGGTGTGACTGATTATGAGTGGAGAGACGAGGAATATGCCGTTGCTCCTGAGAGGGTTTTCCACCTGGATATCGAGCTGACAGACAGGAATCACCTCACCCTCAGCAGTCACTGTCCGCCGAATCACCTGAAGAACAAGCATCAAGATTAGGGTGGAATTATTCAACTACATGTTTATAAATAAATGTTCCAAAGGACGGTTTCACAGCGATTCCATAGAAGAACCATTTAGTTTTCTTCAGAACCAGTTAGTTCTGAAGAATTTAAAGAAACGTTCACTTCCACAGAACCTTCTGTCTAATGGAAAAGTTCAGTTGATGTTAAAAGTTCTTAATGGAACCATGGATGCCAATAAAGAACCTTTGTTTCTAAATGTTTTAAAAGGGTGGCTTTAACAGCGATTCCATAGAACCATTTAGTGATCAGTTCTGAAGAACATTTCAAAAATTGCGCACCTTACATTCAATGAGTTCCATTGATGGTAAAGGGTTAGTTCACCCCAAAATGAGATTTCTATTATTAATTACTCACCCTTGTGTTGTTCCAAACCTGTAAGACCTTTGTTTATCTTCAGAACACAAATTAAGAGATTTTTGATTAAATCTGAGAGCTATCTGACCCTCCATAGACGGCAAAACTGAAGTTGAGCCACTGATGTGTATTGTATTGCTGTCTATGGAGGGTCAGATAGGTCTTACAGGATTGGAATGACATGAGTGTGAGTTATTAATGACAGAATTTTCATTTTGGGGTGAACTAACCTTTTAAATGTTCTTCATGAAACCATAGATGCCAATAAAGAAACTTTGTTGTTCAGCGAATAGAAGATATTTATCACCTGCAGCTGTATGGTGGCTGAGATGATCATGCTCTTCCTCAGATCCCCGACGCGGAACATGAACGTGGGACGTCCATTTCGTGGTGCAATGACTGCGTTACGTGAGAAGATGAGGGTTTCTGCTCTACGGTTGGCTTGAGCCGTCTTCATGAATACACAGCCCAGCATGATGGCATTGATGATCAAGCCCAGAATGTTCTGGATAATGAGGACTATGATGGCCAGTGGACATTCCTCCGTCACCATTCGTCCTCCGAAACCAATAGTCACCTGACATTACAGAAATTATTACAGGTTCAAAATGCTCAGCTATTTGGTCCTCAATAATTGAATTCCAATCCATCCAGATTGTTCCTTACCTGCACCTCAATGGAGAACAGAAATGCAGAGGTGAAGGAGTGAATGGAAGTGACACATGGCACAGGTCCCGGTTCGTTGGGATCTCGAGGCTCCAGATCGCCGTGAGCGAATGCTAAGAGCCACCACACCATAGCAAAGAGCATCCAGGAGCAAAGGAACGCAGAAGTGAAGATGAGCAGGGAATGCTGCCATTTCAGGTCCACCATGGTGGTGAAAACATCTTGGAGAAACCGGCCCTGAGAAGCAACAGAATCTAATCAATAAAATGCATCTGTTGCTTAATAATGATGCTATACTACAATATTTAAACATTTGCTTGGACTAGAGATCATCTGCGCACCTGTTCACGTATATTCTTGTGGGCAACATTACATGATCCGCTCTTGGTGATGAAACGTGCTCTCTGTGACTTTGGACGCAGACGACTGGGTTGTGCAGCATCCTCAGCAAGTCGTGTCAGCAGGAAACCATCAGGCAAAAGGCCTTTGCGGGCCAACATTATGACAATCTGTGGTTGACTGGTGCTCCCCACTACAAGAATATATAAATTACATTATTTGACATTAAAAACCACATTAGCACTAACTGGCTGTGTCTATAACACATTTTCTTTTAAAATAAAATATAAATGTCACAGTAAATTAATTGTTTTTGAGATGCTAAACTCTAAAATATTTATATTTAATTACATATATAAGTTTCCACAATCTTCAGCAAACTAATAAACGTTATCAATATCCATACATAAATGAAACAATAATGATATTTACGTCATAGAACCAATAAACTAATACAACATGAAAAATGTGCTAGTATACTATAAGATATTATATTAAAGCACAACATTAAAATACGTGTTATTGAGACTAGAATTAAAAAAACAAAAATGTGTCCCTCTTTTGCTTGGTTTCAGTTAAGCTTTGTACATTTTATTCATTTAAAAACCTTTTTAAAAGCCATGCAGCGCATGTATTCGTTATGAATATATAAAGATCGCACATTAAGAAATTGGTTAATCCAACCGGACAGTTGTGAATGTTAATCATTTAACACAAACCGCACTGCTGTTAAAAACATCAATATTAAAAGATGTCATTATAATTAAAAATCACACACACAAAAAAAATTAAAATCCCGTTTCATGCTGATTTGTATCTAGGTGGGAATATAATAACGTTACTTCACTTATAGGGCAATTGTACCATATTAATATATTTAATTTAATGCACAAAGCGCACAGGCGCAGTTATACATGCAGATATGATCAAATTTAATAACGGTTCCATTATTGTCGATTAACTTAGTCTTTATGATGAATGTTAAAATAAAGACGCTTACCAGCACAACCGCGACACGCGCCGTTTATTTCATATCAATGTCGTTTAAAAAAATAATAAATAATATTAACCGAACAAAATGTTTAAAGCAAACGCAAGCAGATGGCTGGCTAGGAAGCTTATGCAATCAGACGGAGTCCTTATGATAGTAAAATGAATGACTGGCGGATAAACATATCCCAGAATCCTCCGCGACTGCTGCTGCGCTGCGCTGCGCTTCTCTCTCTTCAGCGGTTCGCACTGAGACAAATGTGCTCTGTTTCATAGTTGTCAACAATTTTACTTCACGTCTGTGTGTTGGGCTTTGTTTAGGAAGTCGTTTACAGTTAAAGCGAATAGCTCTTATTAGTGTTCGGCGTGTTGTAGAGTGTTTTTCGGGGCTGATAGCCGATTAGCTCTTTAAAGATGGCTGATCCCTGGAATCGAGGTAAGTGACACGTAGCAGTTTTCTTATAATATAAAGTCATATTTTCATCTCAGTATTTTATTAGTACATTCAATTTATGCTTCCGTATTAAGATGCCTCTCTGGTCTCAAAAAATAACATTTATCGTCACTAGTTCAAATCAATTTGAAAATGAAAGTAGCCAGATGTGATATCATGTTGTGTGCTCTGTTTGTGATTTTTGTGTAACTGACAGGACACGGTGCTGTGGATGACATGCTAGATGCTGAAAACAGGCTGATGGCAGAAAACCTGGCCAGTAAAGTCTCTAGACTCAAATCTGTGAGTCGCGCTTGTCTTTATATAACGTGAAGAAAAAGAAACAATGTGGCTTTGTTGCATTTAAATGTTATTGGTCTCCCTCACAGCTGGCGTATGACATTGACAAAGATGCTGAGGAACAAAACGCCTACTTGGATGGCATGGTTGGTGTTTCGCAAGTCGTTTATTTGCACTGTTGACTCATAGGTGTAGCTTATCATGTGTTTAACATCCTTGTTTACTCAGGACTCCAATTTTCTCAGTGCTACCGGCCTGTTGACTGGCAGCGTGAAGAGGTTTTCCACAATGGTGCGATCTGGCCGAGACAACAGAAAGATCTTGTGTTATGTGTCCATGGGCTTGGTTGTGGTCTTCTTCCTGCTGTACTATCTGGTGTCACGGCTCCAGAATTAATCTAATGTTTTGAACAGTTTCTCAGTTCTATGAGGATACTCCGGATGCTCTGTTTGGTCCTTTCTTGATGAGATAACAGTGACGTCTTTCCATTAATAGAAAAGGGGAACGACTGTGGTTTGAGGATGATTCATCACATTTAACGTCATTTAAGGAAAGCCTTTGTTTACACTTTCAACAGTGGATATTTTTATTCATAATGGAAAGAAACGTGCCATGGACCAATGTGTGTTTTATTTCAAATTTATTAAAAGCATATTTTTCCAATTTCCGTGCTTTATATTTTTAACGTTGTAGATTATGTAAGGAAATGTAACTAACAATTTTTTGATAAATATGTACATTAAAATGATTTAAATGCAAATGCTTCGGTTGTGATTGTGCTTTTCTTTTCGGCCTGGATGAACAATGTGCCTACGTCATGTTCATTTATTTTGGATGCATCCCCGAAAGCGTCCATGTCACAGCATTACATTTATTTGTTTAAGTGAAATCATTTGCAATAATCTCCTGCCAAGTTTCCTGTCATCTGACTGATAGCTCGTACTTTTATTAAAAACAAAAATGACTTTACTCTTGAATTTACATTTTCTAGCATGGTTTATGTGTTTTTTTGATGTGAGATCTTTAATTAATTTTTAAGTAAATGCAAGAATAACTTTTTGGTAGTAATGTTTTTATTATAGTATTTAACTAAATACACTGGATGACTTTTTGGGACACGTTTATTTACAGCTTATTTAATATTTTCTCAAAACCTTGTATATGAAGACAAGCACCTGCAGTTCCGGCCACATTTGTGAATTTGCATGTTATAATGTAAGCATCATTACTGGCCCCCTGTGTTTAATAAAAAAAGATTGATTGGTGAAATTAAAGAATGATTTAATAAAAAAAAGAAAAACCCACAACCCTTCAAAAAGCCCTTCTGCCCACCCTTGCCTTGCAGTCTCTTTAGGATGGGGTACTCATCAAAATCTATCACAAAACAGAAAGACAGTTGAGGATCATCCAACAAACAACACAGTAAACTTACTTCAAGGACATGAACTTGCTCATTTTTATAAATTCAGTTATTATTTTTTCTTGTGGAGTAAGCCTATATGTAAACATCTGTTATGTGAGACGTAAAAAATAACATCTGGTTTCATATCTATATCTAGGCGGTCTATCTATCTGTCGAGATATATAAATGAATATATAGTAGGCTTTTTTTTCTTTTTCCCAGTCCAGCCCTGGGGCTACATTAATGTGCAGAACTGGGACAAAGAGTATAGAAGCTTCTATGCTCTTTGCTGGGATTACTTTCGTAGTCTATTGAATGGATAAAATCTAGAAATCACTTTAATTTCCAAATAAGCCTAACCAGTCCCCACTCCAATTCACTTCCCGGACTGCTTAG
>JAUYWG010000066.1:4075575-4091021 GCA_034779775.1 Enteromius afrohamiltoni | reverse complement strand
TATATATATATATATATCTATCGTATATTTATATGAAATCCTGAAGCGTAAGATATTTGTTATAATGTCGCAGTTCTTCTCCAGTCCGCGGGGCGGCGGTGCAGCTCAGCGTGAGTGAGCGAGCCGCGCTCTGTGTCTCTCGAGGAAGAGCATCGAGGATTTCCAGGACAGCGGCAGCAGACAGTCAACGACCTCGCCTGACGGCTCTCTGAGGGAGAATAAAAAGTGTCCCGTTTGTTTGTCTTTTGTTTTCTTTTGTTTTTGTTGCATTTAATTTGTCCTGATGTCCGGTGAAGTGGAGGCGAGCACAGAGGAGCAGCAGGTTTGTTCATTCAGACACGTTTTGTGTGCGGCCATCCGCGTCTGACGATTGTGTTCATCAGTTTTAACTTTGTTACAAAAAATACACCGTACATCCGTCAGGTTTACAACTGCTAGATCATACAAAACAACCTCTCCGTCTCAAAGTTTTTTTTGTTGTGTTTGTAGAACAATCCTCACAGACTGCGTGAGAAGCGTGTTTAGATCAGTTATAAAGTCTTAAATACACTTATTTATAATAAAACCATAAACAGCTTTATATCCAATGCTTATGATACCTTTTTAAAGGGGTAATCAATTCATCTGTTTCAATGTAGCTGTTGTAACTTTAATAATTTAATATGATTTGGGGGGGGGAGTGAGCTTTATAGACCATATCAACCTTTTCTGTGGCTTAAGAATTTGTTTTGAAATACACCCGTTTAAAACAGGAGATGCAGGACACTGTTGTAAGTCCAGAAAAAGCTGAGGAGGTCAAACTGAAGGCCCGATACCCCCATCTCGGGACCAGGCCCGGAGGGTCAGATCTTTTGCGAAAGAGACTACAAAAAGGGGTACGTTTCTGGAAGGGAGTTCAAAATTGAGCTCGTTAATTGCAAATATAATGGATGTTGTTATTCCTCGCAGCAAAAATACTTTGACTCCGGTGACTACAACATGGCCAAAGCCAAGATGAAGAACAAGCAGCTCCCGACGGCGGCAGCAGAGAAGACTGAAATCACCGGAGACCACATTCCCACCCCTCAGGACCTGCCCCAGCGGAAACAGTCTCTGGTGGCCAGCAAACTGGCCGTCTAATTCCGTTCCTGCCGTCTCCATTATGTTAATTGTGTTGTTTCTTTTGCTGTCTTTTCTTACTCTCTTCGTCTTCTGCCTGTAGAAACGCTCTCAGTATCATTTTTTGTACTGCTGCTACCATCGCTCTTGGATCTGACCGTACAGTCCAAAATATCGATGCCAAGGTTTAAACATGTTAATCTGGCTCATAAAGTCAGATCGGCGTTATTTTAGGGTTTTACACTTTTGTTTTTTCCATTGATCATCTTTGCTCTGTGCTTGTCTTGAAATGAGACCTGCGTGAATAAATGATACGGACCGAGCTCGTGAAATAATCTCATCCACCTCTTTTGCCAAAACTGTGCCTCTTTTGAAGAAGCAAAAGGCCTCGTAAACGTTAGCTGATTGAGCTGAAGAAAATCGAAGTGCTCTTAAAGTCCGTCTGATGAGATGTGCTACTTGGTGATTACGAAGAACACCTTTAACCTGTCCGTTTCTCTCTCTTGAGAGAATGTTGAGCTCTTCTCTGGGGTTTC
This sequence comes from Enteromius afrohamiltoni, assembly GCA_034779775.1. Taxonomy (NCBI): domain Eukaryota; kingdom Metazoa; phylum Chordata; class Actinopteri; order Cypriniformes; family Cyprinidae; genus Enteromius; species Enteromius afrohamiltoni. The sequence continues at coordinate 4,089,387 of JAUYWG010000066.1, read as the reverse complement.
TAGGTTGTGTTGATAGAGCACCTGAGCTGTACAAACGTTTACTGTCCCAACTGTGCCATTTGTTTTGTAAATAAACTAGTTTTGCACATGTGCCGTGTGACCGAGTAGTTGTTTCTGAACTCTGCAGTACAGGCTGTAGATTTGCTGTTGAAACCCTAAAACAATTTTAAGTATCTAAACACAGACTAGCATTGTCTTAGATTTAATTAAATTAAAATGAGGCATTTATTTATTTAGCTTGTGGTGTTTCCTGACTGAGGTTACGTGTAATACAAATAACCTGCATTGTTGTATATCTGGGTGGAGTGCAGTAACTCATTATTTACAGGTCATTCATTGCCACAGTGGCCTTTCTTTCTTTTTATGCGACTTTATTATTACCAAAGCAAAAAAACACATCGCTCCTGGGAGCAGAGATGATAATAGATACACAAAAAAAAATGATTCACAGACATGCATAATGGATTGCGCTGTTTCCACTGCAGCCATTATTCTAGTTTCTTTTTTAGATGATTGTGATATGGCCAAAACAAGTGGCAGATAATATTGGTATAACCAAATACATTTGGAGTAGGCAAATAAATGCATTGTTTTTCTACCCATGTAAACTCGCAGTAACTCAAAATGACCACAAGACGGCACAGTTTCCACGCCTTTCGTTGCCACGGCGGCGTCTTTATTAGTTTTTTGTCTTTTCTTTCTTTTTTGTGACATATCTACTCCAATATGAAGAGCAAACAGCTGTACGGCAGCAGAGAAGACGGCATTATATAAACAGCTACCTTAGATTTAAACATAAAACATTAACAAAAATAAATAGAGTAAATAAACTGTATACATTTTTTTTAAAAAGAATGGGCGGAGGGTATAGTGACCCAGGAGTTAAATTGAAATATAGATTTATTTTATATTAAAATAATACTTAATATGATTTTTTTTTTTGCTGCCAATTTACTTTTTGATTGGCTATCCGTTGTCACATGATATCTGTTACTTTTATCAGCAGTGCTCAGAACGGACCAATCATACACGGTTGTGATTACTAGCTGATTTTTTTCGTATGAAAAAGTATGAGTTTTAATTCGTGTGCCAGAATTTTGTCTGGTTAAATAAGGACACTGTTTCGTTTTCATATGTTTTCAGTGAGGCAAAAATAATGTAGAAATTTAAAAGCGATTTAACAGAGTCGGCGTGTTGAGCCAGCTAGCGCCCCCTGGCGGACAACCCCATCATGCTCCTTTAGAAATAGCTGTTCGTTATTAAACTCTTCCACTCAATGTATTTCCCCGGCGACTGTCACACTTCCACACTAGCAGCCAAGAGATTGCAGAAACTTTGGCGTTTCTCAATGTCTGTTTTCTAAGCAAAAGACGCAGAGAGCTGCGATGTTTCTGGAATAACGGGAGTCCAGGCAGAGCTCAATGGCAGCGCCGGAGCTGTTCTCGAAGGTAGGAGAGTTAAACCCCGCTACTTTCACATCAGAGCACTGGAAACATGTGCAGGAAAAAATTTGTGACTGTATTCAAACAAACACTGAAGATATAATAATGTTTAAATTCCTGTCTATTAACAGTCAGACGCTTGTTAAAGGAAAAGTATACATATATATGTGTGTGTGTGTATGCTTGTTAAAAGATTTTAGATGCAAACCATTCATAATATTAAACCTATAAAGAATAGTTAATTTATTGGTTGAACTGTGAATGCACTGATCAGTCAGATGAAATGATCAAATAAAAGCAAAAATAAATATCTGATCTAATTTTAGATAAATTATAACATTTCACAATATTACACTTAAAATAATATGTTCTTGTTTAAAATATGAATGCATCGATATAACAATCATGTTTGTTTTATAAAATGAAATGGAAAAAAATATTGTACAATGCTGTATTCAATTAATTCAATTGATTATTTACATGCATTAACCCATTTTATATATGCTTTGCACTGCATTCAAAAAAAAGAATGTGATGTTAACCTGTTGTCTGCAGTTTGCTCGAGTCTGGATCCCAGACACCACAGAGGTGTGGAGATCAGCAGAGCTCATTAAAGACTACAAGCCCGGAGATTCTGTCCTACATCTACAGCTGGAGGATGAGACGGTGAGAGTAAGGGTTTTTAACAGGCTAAGATCCAGTTTACCCATTCAGCATGGACATGAAGGGAAAATATGGCCTAGATTTGACCAGATCAGATGTTTTAAAGCTTTTGAGGGCTGCTTGAGTCAGCACTGAGTCAGGTTTGAGGCAAGGTTGAGTCAGACTGGTGGAAAAAATAATGGGTGCGGAAATCCAATTCCAGCGTAGCTCAGTAACTACACCCTGTTCCATGTCTTTTTTTATTCACTAGTGAAATCTGGTGTAACATTTAACTGGTGTGCAGTCTCTAGGCCAAAGACAAGTATCCGTAGTTTAGTTCGTGGTTTTCCTGTGGTAAATATCCTTCAAACTGATCTCCTGTAAGTGTGTCAGCGATACCCAAAGCTTTTTTGCATGTTTTACCCACAACATAACTGGTGTTTAAGCTGCATGTGTGCACAAGATGATCTGATGAACTCGCTTGTTTTACATTAAAGGGACTATTCTGGGTTTAATAAAAGTTCATCAACAGCATGTAGACAGCAGAGCTCATGACAGAACGTATGCAACAAACAACGTGGAAGTTTACAGGACGAGGAAATAGATTCTCCACAGCTTCAGTTGAACTCTAGTGTCTTCACAGGAGTTTGAATACAAGTTGGACCCAAAGAGTGGTGCTCTGCCTCCTCTGCGTAACCCAGACATCCTGGTGGGCGAGAACGACCTCACGGCTCTCAGTTACCTCCATGAACCAGCCGTTCTGCACAACCTCCGGGTCCGGTTCACAGACTCCAAGCTCATCTACACCTACTGCGGTAATCTAAACTGACACCTCGATGGTCATGGCATTGCTTACTAGAGTAAGATCAATGTCAGTATGAAAGCAGTGTCTCTGAAGTTAGTCTTTTCAATCTGTCTGGTACATAAATATTTTTTTAATTATTTTTCTGTATAACTGATTTTTTTTTAATTCAAATAACCTTAAAAATCACAAATTTATTTATAGAATCAGATTTATTTTTAAAGTTTCACTTTTTTTAAGATGTTTTTTATTTAACTGAATTATACATATTTAATTTTAATTTAATTTTATTTTATTTTATTTAAATTTAATTTTTTTTATTTTTTATTTTATTTTATTTTATCATTGAACTATAGACTTTGGCATTCCCACGTGCAACTAGCAAATATGAACCATAAAATGTGGCCTTCAAATGCTTGTGTCATCTGTACTGTGCAGCTCATTAGAGTTTGAGTTATGGACTTCTGTTCTTAGATTAGGCTGTTTTGCATACAGCATGCAAAGTAAAAAAAAAAAGGTCTAAAAATGCGTTTTAATTCAGTCTGACCTTTTAACCCAGAATGTAATGATTTGTTTTGTTTTATAAAAAAAACAGGAATCATCCTGGTCGCCATTAATCCATACGAAAGTCTTCCGATCTATGGATCAGATATCATCAATGCATACAGCGGGCAGAACATGGGTGATATGGACCCTCATATCTTTGCCGTGTCAGAAGAGGCCTATAAACAGATGGCCAGGTATGTGCTCACACCTTTTTGCAATAGGAAGAGATACAAACAATACAATGCTTCAAAAAAAAAGTCATATTTTTTGTCAGTTACAATGCAATCTCTCCTTTTTCATCCTGTAAGAGATGAGAAGAATCAGTCCATCATCGTGAGCGGAGAGTCTGGTGCAGGGAAGACGGTTTCTGCTAAATACGCCATGCGTTACTTCGCCACGGTCAGCGGCTCCTCTGCTGAGACCAGCGTGGAGGAGAAAGTGCTGGCGTCCAGCCCCATCATGGAGGCATGATAGCGTTTACCTACCTCTCTTTAACTGGCTAGCTTCTGCAAAACCTCCAACTAGATCTGTTTCAAGAAACTTCTCATACTGAGGCTTTCTTCTGTGCGTAGGCTATAGGAAACGCCAAGACGACGAGAAACGACAACAGCAGTCGCTTTGGGAAGTACATCGAGATTGGATTTGACAGGAAACACCACATAATTGGAGCCAACATGAGGACGTACCTTCTGGAAAAGTCTAGAGTGGTGTTTCAGGTCAGCCTTGTGCTCGTTCTTCTGCTAAACTAATTAAAGAGTTTAAATGAAACACCGTATGATATCAAATAAATATAACATCTGATGTATTTATAAAGCCCTCACTTGACGTGCAGTTTCTGTTTCCTGTTTTAGGCGTGTGAGGAGAGAAACTATCACATCTTCTATCAGCTCTGTGCCTGTGCCCATTTACCTGAGTTTGAACCTCTAAAGTTAGGTATGATAGCTTATCTGTATTGTGTGATTAAGTCAAGTAGACCATTAGCATTTTCATTAGACCGGGTTATAGATGTTGTTGTAGATCAAATGACCGCTGATATGGTATAGTAAGTAAATCCGTTCACCACTTCCTCTCAGGATGAACTCCTTTTCTTTAGTAACCAGTCTTTCTCTTAAGGTAGCGCTGATGACTTCCCCTACACTAACCAAGGCAGAAGTCCTATCATCGAGGGAGTGAATGACCTGAAGGAGATGCAAGCCACAAGAAAAGCCTTTTCACTGCTGGGTATGAATAGCTTACCTTTCCATGTGTCATGTATTTTTTTCCGTACACCAGGGTCCTATATGTCCTTCTTTTATCATCTTATCTTCAGAATGATACATGGGTAACATAATTTATTTAATGTATCTTTATTTTTATTTATTATTTTGTATTTTATGAATGGTATTATATTATGTTTTTTTATTTTTATTTATTTAAATTTTTCTTGTTTAATTTTTTTTAATTTATTTACTATTTTATTTTTTTTATTATATTATTAATTTATACTTTTAATTAATTTATAATTTTAAATTTTTATTTATTTTTTTCTGTATATATATATATATATATATATAGATCCGTAGATGTATACATCCAGTAACAATAGCTGATGTCAACATGGATGAAGTTAAATTCTGTTTTCTTAGTACATAAAGCTCTTTCATCTAAAAAGATCATCCTCATGATATAAACCCTTTAAATGCTTCTTCACATACTCTTAGTGTAGTCTTTCAACCACAAACGTGCCAGTATCTGCTGATTGATTCCAGGAATCACTGAGGCACAGCAAATGGGTTTATTCCAAATCCTGTCAGCCATTCTTCATCTGGGGAATGTGGAGGTGAAGGAGAGAGGATCATCTAGTTGTTGCACCTCTGTAAGTCGCAAGAATTAATGGTTTCTTTAAAACACATTTTGCGTTTTCATACACCTACTCCACCCTATGTTGTTCACCCTGTGACCAGGATGAAAGCGGCCACCTGGCTGTGTTTTGTGACCTCACTGAGGTATCGTACGAGTCCATGGCTCACTGGTTGTGCCATAAAAAACTCAAGACCGCCACGGAGACCCTAAACAAACCTGTTACCCAACTGGAAGCCATAAACGGCCGTGACGCTCTTGCAAAACACATTTACGCCAAGCTCTTCTCATGGATCGTCGGCCAGGTCAACAAGTCCCTGAGCACTTTCTCCAAACCGCACTCTTTCATCGGCGTCCTAGACATCTACGGGTGGGTGAGGTGCTATTATTCAATCTTCTTTCTTTATCGATGAACAAATACGCTTACAGGAAAATGACTGTTGTGCCCAGGTTTGAGACGTTCGAGGTGAACAGCTTCGAGCAGTTCTGCATCAACTACGCCAACGAGAAGCTCCAGCAGCAGTTTAACATGGTCAGCATTTTTAGACATGTGCCAGCTGCTCCAGCATTCACTAAATTATGAGTCATGTCCAAGCACATCTCGACTCACAGAAAGCATTTACCCTCCAGCACGTGTTCAAACTGGAGCAGGAGGAGTACATGAAGGAGCAGATACCATGGACGCTCATCGATTTCTACGACAACCAGCCGTGCATCAACCTGATCGAGGCCAAGATGGGCTTGCTAGACCTTTTAGATGAAGAATGCACTGTAAAAACCATTATTAAACCCCAAATGTTATATAATAAGCAACTGTTTTGTAATGAACTTCTCCAAATCCTTGATTTGATGCTTCTAGATGCCAAAGGGTTCAGATGAATCATGGGCGCAAAAGCTGTACAATACTCACCTAAAGAAAAGCTCTCACTTTGAGAAGCCGCGCATGTCTAACAAAGCCTTCATCATACTGCACTTTGCAGACAAGGTACACAGAGGGAAAATGTGCACTTATTATGCGGTTCCTAAGAGTCCATCCCGTTTATCTCTCTCGATTTCTGTTTTAGGTTGAATACCAGTGTGATGGGTTTCTGGAGAAAAATAAAGACACCGTCAATGAAGAACAAATTAATGTGCTGAAGGCTAGTAAGGTGTGTTCTCCTCAGCATAGCTCGCTAACATTTTTCTGGCACAGAAATGCAGCCTCCTGTGCTCTGCACCGTCGAAATGAGAACCAGGAACGTGTTTGAGCTTGCGAAATGTTATTCTCTACTCCCTCACCGACTTAAAAATAGATTTATGATTTGACACGTCTTGAGATAAGTATCGCCACCTGCTGCTCGATTCATGAACATCTTGGGTTTCAAAGAGAGAATTTTTGCTCTGGTGGGTTGCATGCATGCATCGATCATGGATTAGTGTTAAATGCAAGTAACCAGTTGAGAACTACTGGTCTGGAGTGTAATTGGCACAAGTAGCATATAGCTTTGGTATAAAGGCTCTCTTGTTTTCTCACAGTTCGCCTTGCTGGGTGAGATCTTCCAGGATGAGGAAACACCTGCAACTCCGAGCACCACTGCACCGTCTGGTCGTGCTAAGATTGGACGGTCCAATCAGTCTTTTAGGGAGCACAAGAAGTCCGTTGGACTGCAGGTTAGAGTTCACCAACAATACCAAAAATCCATCATCTGTTGATACAGTTTGAAAGTAAAACCCCATTTATTTCCAGAAATTGATTACACTAATAACAATAAACCTTTTAAGACAGGCTGACTGTGAGCTCAGATGTTATATTAAATATAGGGCTGTCAAACGTTTACCCGCATCCAAAATAAAAGTTTTTGTTTGCATAATATATGTATATGTATTTGGTTGCATAATATATTGCATAATTATGTACTATGTATATATAAATACACACAAAAGCATGTATATATTTCAGAAAAAAATTGTTTATATATTAAATATTTTTATTTCTAACATACATTATATGAATATAAATATATTGAATATAAATTTTTTCCTTGAGATTAAGAAATTCCAGAGCACCAAATCAGCATGTGAAAATACATTTTAAAATATTATAAATAATAATAGAGTTTTCTATATTATTTTTTCTATATTTAATATTTAAATATTTAATCCTTGTTCTTAAAGTCACTGACAAAAATAAGTTGTTTTTAGTTTCATTATATTTGGTTCCATTTTGTCATTAGCAATACATTATGGATTTGTAGTTCATTGTATCAATCTTGGCAGTCTTATACCTTTTTCCTCAATTTTCATATACTATTCTTCTATCAATTCATGGAGAACTTGAAGGAGAAAAATGCTTCCCCACCCAATGCTGCTGAAAATGTGGGAAAAGTGGGTGGTCGCTGCTGTACTCCATTGAAACCGATATTATTCACCCAGATCTTTTCACAGAAAACCACATTGTATTTGTCTGATGCTTGTGTTCCTCCTGTTTTAAGTTCCGGAACTCTCTGCACCGGCTCATGGACACACTGAACGCCACCACCCCACACTATGTGCGCTGCATCAAACCTAATGACGTTAAAGCCCCGTTCATGTCAGTAAGCCAGGTTCATAGAGATAATCCAGCATTATGTAATACGGGTCACTGTAGTGTCTTCTCGTTCTGTCTGTCTGTAGGATGGACCCCCATCGAGCCGTTCAGCAGCTCAGAGCCTGTGGAGTCCTCGAGACCATTCGCATCTCAGCCGCAGGCTTTCCTTCCAGGTGCTAATTCAATAACTCGCATGTCTTCACAGTGTCCCTTCAGCATAAAATCTGATTGGCTGTGACCAGTTCAAGGGAACCAATCAGAATCTGTTTGTGTTTTAATACATCTTTACCTCCCTCTGGCCAGGTGGACTTATCAAGAGTTCTTCAGCCGCTACCGTGTTCTAATGAGGCAGAAAGAGACCCTCTCAGACAGGAAGCTGACCTGCCAGAGTGTTCTAGAAAGGCTAGTGCAGGTATTACACTTAAACATAAGCAGAAGTTTGTGTACTTTCTCCACCCAAAGAGCATGTATCCTGCAAGAAATAACTACCAAGGCTGGTTTAAGATGGTCTAAGCTGGTTTAAATCAGTTAAAAAGTCCCAAGAAGACCATTTTAGACACCTACAAACCAGTTTAGGTTGGTTTACGATTTTAAGCAGTCTAATGTTATTTTGTCCCCCTTCTATAGAACAAAGATAAATACCAGTTTGGAAAAACAAAGATCTTCTTCCGGGCTGGACAGGTGGCTTACCTGGAAAAGCTGAGGGCGGACAAACTCCGTACAGCCTGCATCCACATCCAAAAAACCATCCGGTGCTGGGTCGCCCGCAAGAAATACCTGCGTATTCGCCAAGCGGCCATTACCTTGCAGAGATACACGAGAGGACACCAGGCTCGATGGTGGGTCATGCTTTGTTTAATGAGGCAATTGTAAACAGGGATGATTTGTAAGTCAGTTACGGGTTGGAAACTACACTAACAGTGTGTATTAACTATCATCGTTTAGCTTGTGCAAGACACTGAGGAGAACACGGGCCGCTGTGATCTTTCAGAAGTACACACGCATGTGGGCAGCCAGACGTCAGTTCCTGCGACAGAAAGCAGCCGCAGTTCTCATTCAGAGGTTACTGCGTGGCTTTACAGCCAGACTGGAGTACAAACGGGTAAGGTTTTGGTTTTGGTTTTTATCTAGACTTGTAATCACAAATTTAGAAATGTGCAAGAGGAAATAAATAGGAATGAGTAATAGCTGTTTGCTGTGGCAATCAAATGATTTGATGCAGAATAAATAGTTTTTTTTAAAAATAGTTTTAATATTTTAAAATGATCTTTTAAATATTTTGGATTTTATATATATATATATATATATATATAGTATTTATATATTATATATTTTTTATTATATTATACAAATATATTCTCTCATCTATTGTACATTTTTATTATTTTTAAAATGCAAATCAGCATTTTTTTTGTCACTGAGGCTTTCTTTAAACTTTGAAAAGTATGGTTTTCAGTCATTTTTTTGTGAAACTCTGTGCAAAAGCTTAATGGACAATTTTAGTATGTCTGCCCATGATTCCCTAATTAGTTTCTCCCTACACTTTTCACTGTTCAATCGGGAATAAATCACAATACTGTAGTAGAATGAGTTGCAAATGCTGTTTTATGTTGGACTGAGAATGAAAGCAACTTTAATGGAGTTTGGTCATCTTGATTGCAGTTGGTGTTTGAGCACAAGGCTTTACTGATCCAGCGCTGGGTGCGTGGCTTCTTGGCCCGCTGGCGTTTCCGTCGAATCAAGCGGGCGGTGGTGTATCTGCAGTGTTGTGTGCGCAGGATGCTGGCCCGTCGAGAGCTCAAGAAACTCAAGATTGAAGCCAGATCGGTTGAGCACTACAAGAAGCTCAACTTCGGCATGGAGAACAAGATCATGCAGCTGCAGAGGAAACTGGATGAGCAGGTATCCTCCATCTATTTCATTTCAATTTTTTTTTAATCTGTTTTGATATCCAAAGAGGAATCCATGTGTGAGTTATTATGCATCTTTAGCATAAGGAGAACCGAGAGCTATCTGAGCAAGTAAGGCAAATGGAGGGCCACAGTGCCACAGAGTTGGAGAAGTTGCATGCGCAGCTCAAGACCCTTCAAGAGGCGGCAGAGGAGTCCCGTCACCGTGGAGACCTGGTGACATCATTACAGGACGAGCTGGAATTGGTCCGACAAGAGCTGGAGAAGAACAAAGAGGTTTTATTTTTTTGTTTTCTTTAAATGAATGTATCTTTTATTGTATAATTAGAAACAATAGTATATCATTTTTATAATAATATATCATTTTTAATAACAGTATTGCATGTGTGCTTTTTTTGAATGAAAAAGTAACAGTAAAGATATTTATAATGTTGCAATAGATTTATATTTTTAATTTTGTTATTTATCAAAGAATCCTACTAAAAATATATCACAGTTTCCACAAAAATATTGAGCAGCTTTGCCATAGCAGGAATATTTCACATTTTAAAATATGTTAAAATAGCAAATTTAAGATCAATTAATCAATTAATCAATTAATTATCAATTTTTACAGTTTTTATGTTATCTTTAGATCACATTAAAGCAGATCACATACACACACAGGTGTTTGTGTGTGTCTGTGTTTCAGTATACTTTTTACCTACTGTATATTTTAATCCAGTTTTGATGGTGTTTTCTAAAGACTGCTGATTTTAACAATTAGAGAACAAAAGCAGATGTGTTGTAGATGTGTAAAACACTTATACCCACTGTCTGCAGATGGTCACTGAACTGAATGAGAAGAACACACTGCTGAAGTGTGAGAAAGATGAGATGAACAGACTGATCCAGGAACAGGAGCAGCAGATAAAAGGTGAAATCATACTGTTTCAACTAGACTCAGGAAAGGTCCAACCTTTCTACTACTAATACTGTTGTGATTAGTGAGGGCTTGGGCAAGAGTATCTGTATCCCTTGTGGAGGAAGTTACTCTTTAGCAATCCTGTTTATCTCCATGTTAGTTACCTGACCTGTGGATATGTTCATACACCATGCTTTTTTATAATGGTTATTACTACTACAAAACTGGATTTACGTACCAAGAAAGTCATGCATCAATTGTCATCTGCATTGTCTTAAACAGAGAAGTCAGAGTCGGTCCATGAGGAGGTCACAGAGCACCTCCAAGCACAGCTGAATGAGGAACGCTTCCGTTACCAGAACCTTCTGACTGAGCACCTGAAGCTGGAGGAGCGCTACGCTGATCTGAGATCAGAAAAAGAGGCAGTTGTAAGGGAAAAAAGGTTTTTCTACCCCTTTTCTTAATTTAATTGCATTATAACATATTGTAACGTTTTGTTTTTCTAATCTTTCTAAACAAAAAAAAAGGAGCTCTCCAAACCTGGTCATAACAGAGTGGACTCTGGCTACAGTAGCAGCCAATCGGAGAGCGTCCACAGCTCTGTGCTCACAGGGTCAGAGGTCAGCTCACTGGAAAGAGAGGTCAGTTTCCAAAGGCTGTGTGACTCCCGAGTTTGTCATAGATGTTCTGTTATGACGGTTGTGTTTGGTGTGTCTAGGATGCTGTGCAGACGGCAGCTGATGTGTCCCTGCTGCTGAAGCTGCAGAGGAGGGTCGCTGAGCTGGAGAAGGAGAAGATGGACCTGCAGGGAGAGATGGACACCAAAGAAGAGCAGCTACAACTGGAACGAACTAAAGTAAGAACCAAAACAGCTCAGCTTAAAAAAACGAAATATTAAATGATGTACTGGAATTCATGCATGTGTTTTCAGGAACTGGAAGATTGTCGGAAAGTATTAGGGGCTGAGAGAGACTTCGAGGCTCTTAAGGTAACAAAACTATTTTTATATTAAATCTTGTTTTTTGTCTTTCATGCATTCAGAGAGATATTTTGTTGTGTTTCTGTGTTGTGATGTGCTCACAGCGTCAGGAGCTGGAGTCTGATAATAAGAAGCTGAAGAAGGATCTTCAGGAGCTCCGTCAGTCCCTCAGTAAGGGGTCAGGGGCAAAGGTTGCGTCCCCTGGAGGTCAGGCATATAAGGTGCTCCTGGAACAACTCAACTCCACCACTGAAGAGCTTGAAATGCGTAAGGAGGAAGTGCTGATTTTGCGATCTCAGCTGGTCAACCACGAGGCATTTAAACATAAGGTAGTATGCAATTTCTTTTTCAGCCATTTTTTATGCAAAAGTCTTCTATATATCTTTATATATATTTTTTCAGGAAACAGGAACTGAAGGAGATTCAAATGACTCGAGCAGGTACAGCAGATTTTATATTTCATACATTTGGATTTACAGTCATCATACTCATGTTCACGCTGTAACATGCATATATCCATGTAATGGAAGTCACTCATGACTCTTTCTCTCTCAGATCGCCTACACTGGACCTTCATGAGCTCAATGAGGATGGAGAACTCTGGATGGCTTATGAGAGCCTGAAGGAAACTAATAGGTAAATTAAAATGATGTAATGTACAAAGACTCGCACGTTAACACACAATTTGCACACACTATCCAAAACCTCTTTTTATTTGGAAAGATCTTTTTATATTGGTCCTCAAGGGGCTCAATGCACCTTTTTTTTCTTTACTGAATATTAACGAAAACATAATTTCTGTAGAAGGAAATGATAAAAAATATTTAAATACATTTAAAAAAATCAAGAAAATTATATTATATGCACTAAAAGGGTTTAGTGCAGGTTTATCATCAACTAAAACAATAGAGAATAAAATAAAATAAAAGTTAGCTAGTTTTTAAGTTGAAGTACAAAAATAATTAAAAACAAACCAAAATTAAATTAAAACATAATGAAACCTAATATAGACAAGACAAAAAAAAACATGGACACAAGAAATTTATTAAAACTAAATAAAAAATGTAATTTAATTCAAAATATTAACATAAACTACAATAATAGTATATCGGTGATGCTAAAATAACACTGGCTTAGTGTATGTCTTGGATGATATTTTTATATCGCTGCAGAATTCTAGTGTCACAGTTGCAAACTCAGGGACAGTCCCATGAGAAGGAGGTGGAGGGTTTGAAGGCGGAGCTTCAGCAGATGAGGGCGGAGCTTGATCATCAGCAGCAGATGCTGTCGGACAGCTTGGAGCTTCCTCATGATGCTCGAATACAAGCAAGCCTGCAGCACGAGATCAGTCGCCTCACGCAACAAAACATGGTAGCAGTGCAAAAAATACATTGTAATACATCATAGTAAACATTTATCTGTATTAAAATGATTTCCGTAAATTCTAGGACCTGTTGGAGCAGATGGGGAAACAGGACAAAATGGTCCGCAAACTAAAGAAACACCTGAAAATATACATGAAAAAGTTTGGGGAGGCTGAGGGTAATGATTTCTCATTTCGAATGCAAAAACTATGTCAAATTATGACTGAATTCATGTTTATTTTTAACCTTAAACTTTTAAAACGTGATGTTTTAAAAGCTTTAATGCTTTTAATTAGTTTCATAGACGAAGAGTGGGGTGTTTTTATTTGGAAATGATTAATAGTATTTTGGTGTTGACCGCAGGTGTTCCTATCGAGCAGTCCTCTCCAGAGAACACGGTTGTTGAGAGCGGTCGCACGGTCAGTATCGCTCGCAAAGAGAGAGATTTCCAGGGCATGCTGGAGTACAGAAGAGAAGACGAGAGCAAACTGTTCAAGATACTCATCACAGGTGATCTGAACAGTGTTACTATCAATAGAGAGACACTAATGTACAGGTCCTTTTCAAAAAATTAGCATATTTTGATAAAGTTCCTTATTTTCTGTAATGTACTGATAAAACCTTTTATTGTTTTAATATTGATGATTTTGGCATACAGCTCATGAAAACCCCAAATTAAAAATCTGTTATCTGTAAAATCTCAAAAAATTAGCATATTTCATCCGACCAATAAAAGAAAATTGTTTTTAATACAAAAAAAGTCAACCTTCAAATAATTATGTTCAGTTATGCACTCAATACTTGGTCGGGAATCCTTT
>JAUYWG010000066.1:4058059-4070733 GCA_034779775.1 Enteromius afrohamiltoni | reverse complement strand
TCTGCTTATTAGCGCTTGTTAAACAACTGAGGCATTACTGCTACTAGTGGTGGGATGGTGTATTGTAACTGTCTCATGGATAACAGTCATAGATAACAGTGGTCATTCTGGTGTCTTCAATTGATAACTTGTTTGGTTCCGCGGCCCTTGCGGCCCACAGGTGAAAAACTTAAAGTTTCTTGCGGCCCTCCAGGTGGCGCTTGCAGCCCAAGCGTGGGCCGCGGCCCTATGGTTAAGAATAGGTGATATAGAGGTCTTAGGGGATGATTTAGAGGAATACGAGTTGCGAATAATGAGGTACTGGGGTTGGCTGTTGGCCAAGTTTAATAGGTGGGAAATTAAAGGTCTGCCTTGGGGAATGATTCGCATGGCGAAATTGAGGTGGCCAAGGATTGACAGGAGTTCTCTTTTGGAACATTGGGGATGGGCTAGGAGGTTGGAGGCGAGTAAGGTGATTGTGTCAAGTTTTTCTTTAGGGAGGGATGCTTCGAATTTTTGTGAGTCTAGATTAACGCCCAGGAATTCGATGCATGTGCTGGGGCCCAAAGTCTTTTCTTGGGCTATGGGAATCCCTAGGTGTTTGAAAACGTTAAGGACAGTTGACAAGTTAGCAGCGGGTGGAGTGTTTGGAGGGGAAATTATGAGGAAGTCGTCGAGGAGGTGGTGGATCTGGTAGTTGTTATGGAGGATCCAGTAGATGGCTTCGGAGAGCATGTCAAAAATTTTTGGACTGCTTTTGCAACCGAAGGTGAGGCGAACAGCAAAATAAAATTGGTCTTGCCATTGGATGCCAAAGAGGTGCAAAAAGTCAGGATGGATGGGCATGACTTTGAAGGCGGATGTGATATCGACTTTGGCCATCCACGCTCCTCTGCCAACTTTTTTGATTATTTCAATGGCTTGGTCTACGTTGTGGTAAAGGAGTGAAAATTCTTCTAGGGGAATGAGGCTATCGATTCTGGGAATGGGAAAGTTGTGGGGGGAGGAGAGGTCGATAATCAGTCTCTTTTTCCCTGAATATTTTCGAGTTGCAATGCCTATTGGGCTGACTCGAAAGGTAGTGAAGGGAGGGGTGGGAAAAAGGCTGATCATGAAAGTGGAGTCAAGCTTTTTTTTATGAGAGTGTCCACTAAGTCTGGGTCTGTGGTGGAGGATTGCAGATTGGGGCAGATGAATGACTGAGTGGGAAGCGAAATGACTCCTGGGTGGAATCCGTTAGTCAAACCTGATAAGAGAAAGTGTGAAAAGTTAAGGTTAGGGTGAGATGAAAGTTCATTAGTTAAATTGAAAACATTGATGATAAAATAATTTTTAGATTGTTTATTGAAACCAGTACAGATGTTAGACAGAGAAGGGGATGGATGGCGGACAGGTTGGTGGAAAAGAGAGGGAATTTTTGGGATATAGGAGGTAGATTTGGGTCTGGCAGGGGGGGAAGAAGTGGCAGAAGAGGAATAGGAAGTGAAAGGACAGGAGGAAGAGTGGTGGGTGATGGACCAGCAGATCGCGCAGGTGAAGTTACGACAGCCGGTGAAAATCCGGTTATGAAGATCTAGGTCAAGGGCGCCCCAGTAGACGCGTTGGTTCCACTGGGACACCCTGACTGCGGCCTTGGGTGAAAACATCTTATGGTATGTGTAAAAGTGAGTACCGCCATAGGAGGCCTCTAGCTCTGACACGATGGTAATCATTTAGCTCGCGTTTCCTATGGGGTCGGGTGGAACAAATAATGTCAGTGAAGCGAAGAAAGGCTGTGAAGAATTTGGGAAAAGTGAGGGGGCGTGAAGGGGAAGTGTTGGGATTTTTTAAAGTGAGGGTGAAACTGTCGTAATCCACCTGCCGGTCTGCAGGGCTGGGGGAGAAGGGGGAGAGAAGTGAAAAAAGATCCATGTTTTTACCTGCCAGTATTTGTTGACGGAGGTGGGAGGAGACTAGGGTTGGTCCAGCAGAGAGTGCGTTGGAAGGGGCTGGCAGGGCTTTAGCAGAGGCAAGAGTGTATGGAGAGTGGGAGGAATTTTGCAATGAGTTAGAAGAATGGAAAGAAGGAAAGTGGGAACGAGAAGATGAAGGGAGTTGAAAATTGTCCTGGTGGGTTGGCCCAGGTTGGTTGGGATCTGAAAAAGAGAGAGAAAAGTTATTGTCAGCATACGGTTGGTTGTCATGGTGATGGGAATTGTCAGGAAGGGAGGAGCTTGGAGGTGCAGTGGGCCAGTTGTTGAAGTAATCCGAGATTGCTTGATGGAGTTGACCTAGGGTAATGGCGCCGGTTGGGTTGGAGGAAGACTGCTGGCTTGGGAAAGGATTGGCTTGGTGTCTGCTGCGCTGTGGTGATGGATGGGCTGGTTCAGCGTTGGGATTGCGGCCGAGGCTGGCAAAAGGTAGATAACGGCTTGAACGCCGTGGAAGAGATGGTGGAGCTGGAGAAAAGTGTCATGTTGCTTTTTCCTTTGTGGGGTGGCGGCCGGTGGTGAAGCGTTGGGAAAATGAGTGTTGACCAGTTAAAGCAGATCTTGTTTTGTTGCTTTGCATGAGTGATATAATCCGGCGGCAGAGAGTAGTTGGCGGAGATTTATGATAGTCCATTTTCCTGTGGTGGATCTGGCGGATGAAAAGGATGAGGCGGGCGAAGGTGGTGGTTGTCTGGCTGGAGAAGGTGATCGGGAGCAGGCACGGCTAGCAGGAGAGCTAGCCTGCCTGGTAGGCCTGCAGCCTCTAGCTGGCCCTTCGATTTGAGCTGCTGGCGGGGCTGCTGCTTGCTGAGCAGCAGTGTCTTGACAGAGGGCTAGGCGGGGAGCGGGCTCCTTGCGAGCATAATCGGAATAATCAGACTCAGACATCTTAGCTTTGGTAGTGCATTGTGAGCACAAAAGCGAGATGTGGGAACAAAGGGAGCTGGGTATTTTATAGTGAAGGGAAAAACTGTGATTGGATGTGTCTTGACTGATTATGGCACGAGCTACCAACCGTGCGGGATTAGAACATCCAGCGAATCCTCTAGAAATGCGTTTTTTGCAAAACGTACACTAAGTGAACTAAAAATCAGTACTACAAATCTTGCATCTGTTTTCCACTGGGGGGAGGAGAGGTCGATAATCAGTCTCTTTTTCCCTGAATATTTTCGAGTTGCAATGCCTATTGGGCTGACTCGAAAGGTAGTGAAGGGAGGGGTGGGAAAAAGGCTGATCATGAAAGTGGAGTCAAGCTTTTTTTTATGAGAGTGTCCACTAAGTCTGGGTCTGTGGTGGAGGATTGCAGATTGGGGCAGATGAATGACTGAGTGGGAAGCGAAATGACTCCTGGGTGGAATCCGTTAGTCAAACCTGATAAGAGAAAGTGTGAAAAGTTAAGGTTAGGGTGAGATGAAAGTTCATTAGTTAAATTGAAAACATTGATGATAAAATAATTTTTAGATTGTTTATTGAAACCAGTACAGATGTTAGACAGAGAAGGGGATGGATGGCGGACAGGTTGGTGGAAAAGAGAGGGAATTTTTGGGATATAGGAGGTAGATTTGGGTCTGGCAGGGGGGGAAGAAGTGGCAGAAGAGGAATAGGAAGTGAAAGGACAGGAGGAAGAGTGGTGGGTGATGGACCAGCAGATCGCGCAGGTGAAGTTACGACAGCCGGTGAAAATCCGGTTATGAAGATCTAGGTCAAGGGCGCCCCAGTAGACGCGTTGGTTCCACTGGGACACCCTGACTGCGGCCTTGGGTGAAAACATCTTATGGTATGTGTAAAAGTGAGTACCGCCATAGGAGGCCTCTAGCTCTGACACGATGGTAATCATTTAGCTCGCGTTTCCTATGGGGTCGGGTGGAACAAATAATGTCAGTGAAGCGAAGAAAGGCTGTGAAGAATTTGGGAAAAGTGAGGGGGCGTGAAGGGGAAGTGTTGGGATTTTTTAAAGTGAGGGTGAAACTGTCGTAATCCACCTGCCGGTCTGCAGGGCTGGGGGAGAAGGGGGAGAGAAGTGAAAAAAGATCCATGTTTTTACCTGCCAGTATTTGTTGACGGAGGTGGGAGGAGACTAGGGTTGGTCCAGCAGAGAGTGCGTTGGAAGGGGCTGGCAGGGCTTTAGCAGAGGCAAGAGTGTATGGAGAGTGGGAGGAATTTTGCAATGAGTTAGAAGAATGGAAAGAAGGAAAGTGGGAACGAGAAGATGAAGGGAGTTGAAAATTGTCCTGGTGGGTTGGCCCAGGTTGGTTGGGATCTGAAAAAGAGAGAGAAAAGTTATTGTCAGCATACGGTTGGTTGTCATGGTGATGGGAATTGTCAGGAAGGGAGGAGCTTGGAGGTGCAGTGGGCCAGTTGTTGAAGTAATCCGAGATTGCTTGATGGAGTTGACCTAGGGTAATGGCGCCGGTTGGGTTGGAGGAAGACTGCTGGCTTGGGAAAGGATTGGCTTGGTGTCTGCTGCGCTGTGGTGATGGATGGGCTGGTTCAGCGTTGGGATTGCGGCCGAGGCTGGCAAAAGGTAGATAACGGCTTGAACGCCGTGGAAGAGATGGTGGAGCTGGAGAAAAGTGTCATGTTGCTTTTTCCTTTGTGGGGTGGCGGCCGGTGGTGAAGCGTTGGGAAAATGAGTGTTGACCAGTTAAAGCAGATCTTGTTTTGTTGCTTTGCATGAGTGATATAATCCGGCGGCAGAGAGTAGTTGGCGGAGATTTATGATAGTCCATTTTCCTGTGGTGGATCTGGCGGATGAAAAGGATGAGGCGGGCGAAGGTGGTGGTTGTCTGGCTGGAGAAGGTGATCGGGAGCAGGCACGGCTAGCAGGAGAGCTAGCCTGCCTGGTAGGCCTGCAGCCTCTAGCTGGCCCTTCGATTTGAGCTGCTGGCGGGGCTGCTGCTTGCTGAGCAGCAGTGTCTTGACAGAGGGCTAGGCGGGGAGCGGGCTCCTTGCGAGCATAATCGGAATAATCAGACTCAGACATCTTAGCTTTGGTAGTGCATTGTGAGCACAAAAGCGAGATGTGGGAACAAAGGGAGCTGGGTATTTTATAGTGAAGGGAAAAACTGTGATTGGATGTGTCTTGACTGATTATGGCACGAGCTACCAACCGTGCGGGATTAGAACATCCAGCGAATCCTCTAGAAATGCGTTTTTTGCAAAACGTACACTAAGTGAACTAAAAATCAGTACTACAAATCTTGCATCTGTTTTCCACTAGGGAATACTAATATAAAGATGAAATAACTTTGACATAAATAGTCTTTTTGTTGAATCTTTTGACAATCAATAATCTATTTTCTTTTTTATATCTATTAAAACAATAGACAATAATTAATAGTTTGTTTTATAACTAATTAAATAACAGTACATGGATCATAGATGTAAAGGTTTAAGTTTCAAGAGGGTGAAAAGGTGATGCCACAACTAGCATTTAAAGTTTGTCTAAATATCTAACAGGCCTCACTACAAATACATTTAGTTTTGTGCCTCTTATGCTATACTACAACTGTCATGGAGTGTACAGTTGTGGTGGAAAGTGCCAAATAAAACAGAAGACACTCACTCAGTGGTGAGGTGACGCCCATGCTCTTTTGAACTTTTGGGACACTGGACTCATATCTTCTTGAGTGAGATGATTCTCTACAACGTGATGACCTGATGTTTGCTTCTGATTGTGATCTGAATGAACCATCAGCAGAACTTCCCAAAGACCATGTGTTTGACCCCTCCTCTCCACTCACTGCAAAAAAAAGGAGTTTCAAAATATTTGTCTATTTTATATATTCATTTTTCTTATTAAGAATTTCATCGCTTGGTCATTAACTACATCAATGTAAAGCTGACTCAGATTTAAATATGTAAAACTTAAGACAAGTAAGTTTGTCTACAATGTAAATAACACCGGATTTGTGCCTTATATGTTTTATATAATGTATAAGTGTGGGTATCAGTGGAAAGATCAGAGTAAAACAAAAGACACTCACTCAATGGTGGTTTGACTTCCATGCTGTTCAATATTTTCAGGAACCCTGACTTGAATCTGCTTATTAGAGATGCATCTTTGGAATGTGAAGACTGTGAAGGGTCTGCTTCAGATGAACCATAACCAGAACTTGATAGAGAGCACAAATTAGATACTTCAGTACCACTAATAATGCTAGAGAGCAGATTATTAGTAGAACACAGACATTACATTTATGCATTAGTTAGGCACATTTACAAAAGTATACATGGAATATAAAAATCTGGTTTATCATTTTGTGAGAGCAGAAGAGTTTAACATAATTCTAACATTCAGAGAAGAAATCAAACAATTTACAGCTAGACACAGATATTTTGCCTTATGACCCATTCAGATGAGGAGCTTTCATTTACCTCAGCTCTTTACTCTCTGGCTCTTGGTTTACTATAAAAGCTAAACTGTGCTGTCCTTGAATCAAAGACCATCCAAGAAAATGTAAGATTGTGTAGGAAGATTAATCTTAATACATGAGTCTCAGATGAACACGATTTCAACCATTTGAAGAGCTAAAAATAATAATGACAAACACAACTGGGGTGCTGATACAGTTTTGTGATTTCACTCACTCATCTTTGATCTGACATTATGTATCCATAATAATCCATAATCCACTGCATTTGCTCTTCTGATTTTATTTTATTATCAATTCCATGTATTTTGATAGGGTTGCTCTTCCTCCTAATAGGGTAGTTGTTTTGTCTCCTCAATCTTCTCCAGCAGCTCCTTGATCTGAGTTTGGTCTCCTCTGTTCTGATTGTTGAGAACATGATATCTGTTTCCACATTTGTCCAGCAGCCACTGGAGCTCCTGTCCTTCACTCTCAATGTGCTGCTCTATAGATGTGTCTAACAGAGAGTCTCCACGAGTGAACAGCACTATAGTGTGACTCCAGACTCTCTCACCAAGAAGATCCAGATGACCCTGCAAAACTTTTCTCTCAGTCTCTTTAAATCTAGTGTCCACAGGTATGATCAGGAGTACAGCGTGTGGTCTGCTACTTCTCCATGTCTCCTCACACACTGAGCAGATGTCTTCAAGTCAAACTCCTCTCTGCCCAGGATGGTGTTTCCTACCGAACTCTTACCAGCAAGTTTACACCCCATTAACACAATCCTCAGCTCTGAGAGACGTTGAGAGTCATCATCTGCAATAGACGTCAAAACACACACAGTCTTAGAGTGATGATTTGACAAAAAATTCTTTGATTATTTGAAAAATATTCAAAAAGCCTTAACCTTTACAATCTGAAAGTGAAAGTAGTAAGAGTATCTCACAAAAACAGCTAGCCACACTCAGCAAAAGTATCATAATGGTTGATTTGAGTTTGAGTGAAAAGCTTACCGATGTCCATTTTGCTTTTTCTCAGAGCTTAGAAAAAATATAACTCCACCATCGATCTTTACATGCAAATGCTGCAAAGCACTTTCAAAGTATTTTGTATGGGATAATTTCCTGGTGCTTCAAAACTGGGACAGCTGGTGATCTTTCTTTCTTTCTTTCTTTTGTTGTGAGACTAATTTTAGATTAACTTTAAGATTAAATGCAAGATAGATGACTTCTTATGGTCACCCTAATCTCCCAAACCACTAAAATAGTACAATCATAATAAAAAACATCACACTTCACAGCATGAAGTGAGAAATACAGTCACATATCTAGTATTTTTCATAATAAAGAAAAACAGTAAACCTAGTAAAAGATGCAAAAGAGTACAACCCAGCCACTACCTGAAAATAATTTACTTTATGTTTAGAGGAGAATAAGCCTATATGTCACTGTGCATTTTTAAAATATTTTATGTAAAAAAAAATCCTTCTTACCCTTTTGGTGATTAGCAGTTTTCTTGACTGGTACTGTTGAACCAATGTAATGAACATAGTCAGAATACAATGAGATATGATCCAAATCAGAGTACTGTCCCTTTTAGGTGTTTTTTATGCTGTGTCACAATTATCATTACTTTTCTCTACCATAGCTGGCTTGCAGTTCGACTTCCGACACTGAAAATATTCCTGTGCTCATTGGGCTTCAAGTGCAAAGTCCAAAATGAACTTAAAGGATAAGTTTAACAAAAAAAGGAAAGTTCTGTCATTAATTACTCACCCTCGTGTCGTTTCAAATCCATAAGACTTTTGTTCATCTTCAGGACACAAATTAAGATCTTTTTAATGATCCATCTGACCCTCCGTAGAGAGCACTACAACTGAAATGTACTGTCCATGTAACATCAGTGGATCAATTTGAGTTTTGCAACGCTAAGAGAATACTTTTTTTTGCACAATAAAAACAGAAATAACAGAGTATCACAATGCATGCATACGCAACAATTCTTTGTGAAGGTAGCTGCATTAACATGTAGATTACAGTCAGTTTGTTTGTTTTTGTATTTCTGGCAGTAATGATTTGCTCTCTGTTCTTGTAATTAAGTGCGTTTCTCATTATAATAACTTCTTGATACTAGTATTATATAACACATCATATTTATACTATTGTATTAAAACCATAATAATAGTAGGTCTATAGTCACAAAAATAAAATAAATGTTCTAAATGAGCTGTTTATTAATATATAATATAGATTTATGCTGTAAAATTTTAAATGAAATGTCTAATGCTTATAGTGGAGAGTGGGGTAAGATCTTGTTGCCCTCAAGTTAAGAGAAAATGAGGCAGAAGTAGTACAATGAAAACATATATCACTCTTGCCCAGCCAAATACAAATCACAATCCAAAATAATCCTGCTGCACTGGGGCACGATGTGAACATGTTAGTCCAACAAACAAGAAATATACAACAGAAACTTTCAGAAAAAGAGGTTAGGCCAGCAACCAACCTAAAAAGAGGAAAAATAGCTCTAGCACTTGGACCCATTCAACAGTTTTACAGCACACTCAACACCAAACAAGAAACTCTTTGCTGGGAACATGACAGCTATGGTAATAATATTTCACAGTAATACTGCATATTTGAGTTATATATTTGGGACCGCGGCTAAGCAAACGAATCTCATCCTGTTGCCATATTTTAAGGAAATAAAATACATTGTCATTATGAGAAAATGTTGTTTAAGCAATTTATTTTTTATTAAAAAGGAAAAATAAATGTTAAAAAGAAAAATGTCATTTTTACAACACAGTGTCACGTTATTTTTAAATACATCTTGTTAAAAAGAAAATATTTAGCTTAAATGAAATAGTATCTTATTTTATTATGAGAAAATATGTTGTTTTAACTATACAACATCTCATTTTACGAGGAAATGTATTGTTGAAATAACATAACATTTCATTAATATGATATAATATATGTAACAATGTAAAATGCTGCTTTAATTGATAAGGACAAGAAAAATTTGTAAAAACCTTAATAATTCCAAACAATGTTGTGTGTGTGTGTGTGTGTATAAATTTCATATGATATTTTTATGACCTTTGCAATACTGTACTGTTTTGAACCAGTGTTATGAATATAGTAAGGTAGGTTACCATGAGATAAGATCCAAATCAGAGTATGGTCCCTTTTAGGTGTTTTTTAAGCTTTAATGTGAGTCACTTTTACCATTACCTTTCTCCACAAAAGCTGGTATCTCACCATCTCAGATGGCTTCAGCACACTCCTCTTGTTACTCTTGTTCTGTACAATGAAGGGTAAAAGTCCTGCACACACAGTGTGATCCAGTGAAAACACAACACAGCGTTCATGAAGTCTGACTGTCAGCATCAGCTGCTTGTACCTGCAGCAGGTTCTGCGTTAAATGCATTTTTCCAGTATAAACCAGAAGAAGATGCTGCTGCAGGACAGGTCAGAGAGAGCGGTTCTACTTCCACTCTCAGTAGTAACTGAGCTGCAGGTGTCAGGCTTATTTGACAAAACCCTGTACTTTTGCTGAGTCAGTACAGTGGAGATGAAGGTATGGTTTGAACTGCCAACTTATATTACCAACAGCATTTTAGGATCCATCACATCACCCAGAAGACTCCAAAAAGTCAGAAGCAAATATATGCACTCTTGTAAGATTTCTCATTTTAACCAAATTTAAGATATGTATCCTGAATCCTGAAGTAACTGAATGCCAGAATGCATTATAATGAATATGGACCTTAAACATAACTACAGATCTTAATGATTATAAATTAAAAAGGTGATTCTTATGTTCCATGTATTTTTGTGATTTATTACAGGGAGTCAATAATTAGTCTTTTTTATTTTATTTAGCATTAGCTGAGTCACTTACACAGATCTCTTGAGAAGCATGGCTAGATGTTTCGAATATTGCATTAGAAGCTTCTAATCAGAAAAATACATAAATAGGCAGCAAAGCACTGGAACAGCACTTCTATCTGTGTCTATGTACATAAATCCTAAAAATTAAAAGTTAAAAATAAACATTTTATGACTAAAGAAACAAAAAAAACACTCAGTGTTAGTTATCACTATACTGTATCTGTTTATACAGCTCTACTAATGTGAACTACAATTAACCTAGACCAAGTGCACTCAATGCATATTACTTACAGCTTTAGTAAAAAAGTTCATTCACATTTTCTGTTTTATTGATGTAATTTAAGATTTCTTAGAGTCTTCTTCTTGGTTATCTTGCTTCTTTAATATTCTTGGGAAAAGCTTTGAGATGAGTTTGCCGGGTGCTCTTCTGGTTTCTGATTGTTCTACAGACACAGAGCTGTACCTCAAAGATCCCAATCCTGAGCTGAGAGCTGAGACCTTTGAGCGTGATGAGCTAAAAACTCTGCCTCTGACTCTGTCTGCTCCTAATCGTGATCTGAATGAACTGTAACCAGCACTTTCCAGAGACCTATGGTCCAACCGCTCATCTCCACTCACTGGGGAAATAAAGTAAGTCTGATCACTGTTTATTGTTTAACATTGAATAATATAGATTTGTAAAGTCTAAAACTTTTAGTTTTCAGTTCTAAAAAAAAAATCTGTAAAAACAAGTGCTTAAACTCCAGAAAATGTTTTTCATGAACCAAAGGATGTCAAACTAAATATTATGCAAATAATATGCTAAATAATAATATGTGCTATTTTTAAGTTTGCATTTGCTATCATAATTTAAAAGTATCAGCATTGCTTTTTGTATAAAGATAGAGAAAATGTCAATGTACAAACTACACATGTAGTTTGTACATGTATGCCATATGTACATGTACAAGCTACTACTACATATACTGTAAAACATTACTTTGGTGTAAAGCTGCTTTGCAATGATATGTATCATGAAAAGCGCTATACAAATAAATTTGAATTGAATTGAATTGAAAATGTACAAAGAGACCAAATTTTAGAAAAAATGTGGAAACTAATTCATGAGAACGCAGACTCAATATTATGGTAACATTTTAGAACAGGCAATACTTGTTAACTGTTAACAACGACTTTTCCCTCAATACATAGTTCATTAGCTTCTTATTAATAATTAGGAAGTTGTTAGGTTTAGGTGTTGGGAAGGATTAAGGATGTAGAATAAGGCATTAATATGTGCTTAATTAGCACTAATAAATGTATAACATTCTATTAATATGCCAAGTCAAGTCATCTTAATTTATATAGCGCTTTTAACAATACAGATTGTGTCAAAGCACTGAACATTATCAAATTAGGGAATAGAGTGTCAGTAATGTATCGTGACATGATTACACACTCAATTTTCAACTAACAGAATTTCATTATTTAATGGAGATACGTCATTGTCTAGCTCATCAGCTCATCTTGAATCAAACCTTTGTATTCAAATTAACGATAATCGATAGAAATTAAGTGTCCCCAGCTAAGCAAGCCAGAGGTGACAGCGGCAAGGAGCCAAAACTCCATCTGTGACAGAATGGAGAAAAAAACCTTGGAAGAAACCAGGCTCAGTTTGGGGCCAGTTCTTCTCTGGTCAGACGAAACCAGTGTTTAATTTCCAGTTCAACTTTGAACGCAGCTATGTAACTTATTGTGTGTGAGAGAGAGTGTGTGCATGCTAATAAGCAACCATTAAATAAAGTGTTACCAACATTATTCTCACAACAAAATAGATGGGTTTTATGAAAAAACATGGGACATTTCGTTTTAAAAAAAGCCATAAAAAAAAAAAAAATAGTTTACTGAAAGTACCAAATAAAATTAAATTCACTCACAGTTCGGTGGTGGAAATTCTATGCTGTTATATCGTTTTATGGCCCCAGACTCATAACTTGTGTGAGGTAAATCTCTGGACTGCGATGATCCAAACACTGAGTCTCCTGATCGTGATCTGAATGAACCATAAGCAGAACGTCCCAGAGACCATGAATAAGATCCACTATCCCCGCTCACTATAATAATGAAAACAGAGAGAAGATCAGTAGTAGAACATTTATATTACTGCATTTGACAGACACTTTATCCAAACTGACTGACAAGGCATTAAAGGAATATATTCATTAGTTCATGTGGTTGTGAATTATTCAGATTCAGTCAATCAACATTGTGTCATCTCGAAATGGAAGATTGACAGTGCACTTCGGTTCACACAGAAACATAACAATATATGATAATGTTCAAGCAGATTGGCTTTATAAAAACAAGCATACGAGTCACATTAAAGTAAAGTGCAGATGCAGTCATGAAAAGCGCTATACCAATAAATTTGAATTGAATTGAATTGAAAATGTACAAAGAGACCAAATTTTAGAAAAAATGTGGAAACTAATTCATGA
>JAUYWG010000066.1:4025133-4049117 GCA_034779775.1 Enteromius afrohamiltoni | reverse complement strand
TCTTCTTTTGACTGACAGCTCGAATAGCTTCAGCGATTCCTTATAGTACAAAATCGCTCAGTCCCATCGTGGATTCCTCAAGTTCAGTCAAAATAAAAACTGCTGCAACCTATTTCTTTATATTTGTTTGGCGAAAAATTGCAGGACCTTGACGACCCAATCCCCGGACACAGAATCTGACTCTTGGGACATGGAATGTCACCTCGCTGGGGGGGAAAGAGCCGGAGTTAGTGCGGGAGGGTAGAGAGTTACCATCTAGAGATAGTCGGGCTCACCTCCACGCGCAGCTCGGGCTCTGGAACCCAACTCCTCGATGACGGGTGGACTCTCCACTACTCTGGAGTCGCCCGCGGCGAGAGGCTGGTGTGGGCTTGCTCATAGCCCCCCAGTTTAGCCGTCATGTGTTGGAGTTCGAGAGGGTCGCTTCGAGAGGGTCATTTCCTTGCGCCTTCGGGTCGGGGATAGGTCTCTCGCTGTTGTTTGCGCCTACGGGCCGAATGGCAGTGCAGAGGAACGGCCCCCCTGATCTGAACCTGAGTGGTGTTCTGTTGTTGGACTTCTGTGCTAGTCATAGTTTGTCTGTGGCGAACACCATGTTCGAACATAAGGGTGTCCATCAGTACACCTGGTACCAGGGCACCCTAGGGCAAAGGTCGATGATCGACTTTGTGGTCGTTTCATCTGACCTCCGGCCGTATGTCTCAGACACTCGGGTAAAGAGAGGGGCGGAGCTGTCAACTGATCACCACCTGGTGGTGAGTTGGATCCGTTGGCGGGGGAGGAAGCTGGACAGACTCAGCAGGCCCAAATGTACTGTGAGGGTCTGTTGGGAACGCTTAGCAGAGCCCCCTGTCAGGGAGGTCTTCAACTCCCATCTTCGGCAGAGCTTCAACCAGATCTCGAGGGAGGTTGGAGACATTGAGTCCGAGTGGACTATCTTCTCCGCCTCCATTGTCGATGCGGCTGTTTGAAGCTGTGGCCGCAAAGTCTCAGGTGCCTGTCGTGGGGGCAGGAACCCCCGAACCCGGTGGTGGACACTGGAAGAAAGGGATGCCGTCAAGCTGAAGAAGGACTCCTATCGAGCCTGGTTGGCTGGGGGGGATCCTGAGGCAGCTGATAGGTACCGGTGGGCCAAGCGGACTGGCAAACTGTCCGGCACCTCAGGAGGGGGAAGCAGTGCCCTGCCAACACTGTATACAGTGGGGGTGGGAATCTGCTGACTTCAACAGGGGATATTGTCAAACGGTGGAAGGAATACTTTGAGGATCTCCTCAATCCCACCGAGGTGTCTTCTGTGGGGGAAGCAGAGGCTGGGGGCCAAGGGGCAAACTCAACCATTAACCGGGCCGAAGTTGCTGAGGTAGTTAAGAAGCTCCTCAGTGGCAAGGCACCGGGATGGGTGAGACCCGCCCTGAGAACCTTAGGTCTCTGGATGCAGTGGGGCTGTCTTGGCTGACACGCCTCTACAGTATCGCGTGGAGGTTGGGGACAGTGCCTCTGGACTGGCAGACTGGGGTAGTGGTCCCTCTTTTTAAAAAGGGGGATCGGAGGGTGTGTTCCAACTATAAGGGGAATCACACTCCTCAGCCTCCCTGGGAAAGTCTATGCCAGGGTACTGGAGAGGAGATTTCGTCCGATAGTCGAACCTCGGGTCCAGGAGGAACAATGCGGCTTTGCTAAGGGCTATGCGGTCCCTGTATGACCAGAGCAGGAGCTTGGTTCGCATTGCCGGCAGTAAGTCAGACTTGTTCCCAATGCGTGTTGGACTCCGGCAGGGCTGCCTTTGTCACCGGTCCTGTTCATCTTCATGAACAGGATTTCTAGGCGCAGTCAGGAGCAGGAGGGGGTCCGGATTGGGGATCACAGGATCACATCTCTGCTTTTTGCAGATGATGTTGTCATGTTGGCTTCTTCAAACCAAGACCTACAGCGGGCACTGGTGTGGTTTGCAGCTGAGTGTGAAGCGGCTGGGATGAGAATCAGCACCTCCAAATCTGAGGCCATGATTCTCAGCCGGAAAAGGGTGGCCTGTTCCCTTCAGGTTGGTGGGGAGTTCCTGTCCCAGGTGCAGGGGTTTAAGTATCTTGGGGTCTTGTCACGAGTGAGGGAAGGATGGAACGGGAGATCGACAGACAGATCGGTGCAGCTTCTGCAGTAATGCGGTCGATGTACTGGCCTGTCGTGGTGAAGAAGGAGCTGAGCCGCAAGGCGAAGCTCTCAATTTACCAGTTGATCTACGTTCCTACTCTCTCCTATGGTCATGAGCTTTGGATTATGACCAAAAGAACGAGATCCCGGATACAGGCGGCCGAAATGAGTTTCCTCTGCTGGGTGGCTGGGCACTCCCTTAGGGATAGGGTGAGGAGCTCGGTCACTCAGGAGGAGCTCAGAGTAGATCCGTTACTCCTCCACATCAAGAGAGGCCAGCTGAGGTGGCTCGGGCATCTGTTCCGGATGCCTCCTAGACGTCTCCCTGGGGAGGTGTTCCGGGCATGTCCCACCGGGAGGAGGCCCCGTAGACGACCTAGGACACGCTGGAGGGACTATGTCTCTTGGCTAGCCTGGGAACGCCTCAGGTGTTCCCCCGGGAAGAGCTGGAGGAAGTGTCTGGGGAGAGGGAAGTCTGGGCGTCCCTGCTTCGATTGCTGCCCCCACGACTCGGTCCCGGATAAGCAGAAGAAGATGGATGGATGGATGCTTGGCGAAATTGCTTGATTTTCATCATACATTTCACACAATTATACACCACATTCCTTGTTTCACTTTTACAGAGTTTAATTTTTTTTAGATTGTTCATTCAGTCACTGGAAAAGATGCCTAGTTGGTATGACAGGGTCACAGACCATTTTCTTGAAAAGGAACGAAGAGCAGAATTTACTTTTAAATAAATAGACAATTTTATGATGTAGGCCGAAAATAAGTTTCCACTATTTGACAGACCAGTAGCCGCCACTGTTAAAGGAATACTTCTCCATTGACTTTCATAGTATTTTTTTCCTACTATGAAAGTCAATAGTGACCAAATCAGCCTGGTTACAAACTATCCTTACAATCATTATCCTTATCCTTATTCCTTACAAAATATATTCCTTTGTGTTCGACAGAACAAAGAAATTCAGACAGGTGTGGAACTACTTTAGGGTGAGTGAACGATGACAGAATTGTTATATATTTTAATATTCCTTTAATTTCTGACCTGCTCAGCCAGTGTTTTCTTTGACTGGCCAGTTCTTGGACACCTGCAGTTAAGTTTCCTTTTTCTAGGAGCTGAAAAGCAGGAGCCCATGATGGATTTGCTGCTGGTCCACTCCGCAAACCACCTTTACCCTCTCCAGCCAGACAGCCGAGAACATCAGCGATGCAGGCGAGACAACGAGCTGCTACTCCTAGATCAGCCCTGCTGCCCGCAGCCACTGAGAAAACAGTCAAACTATTAGTATCCCCAAAACTCAACATACACAACCCACTGTTCATCTTCTGCTCCTCACCCGAGTCCAGCACCTGCAGTAGCTCCTCCTGCTGGCCGGCCAGTGCTGCTGCTCTGAAGAACGGCAGCAGACTGAGACACATGTGACCCTGCAGAACATCCACGGCTCTCCTACGGCCAACACTGAAGAACAGCTTTTCTCTCCAGCGCAGCTCCATCTGCTGGTCTGTCAGGATCAGAATATCCCTGAGCGAGAGTCTCCAGGCTTCCCTCCAGCTGTCTAGACCACCAGCGCCGCCCAAGAGCCAACAAACACCCTCTAGTCCAACAGGTCCTGAACGTAGTGTGAACACTGGGAACAGTCGGGCGTCCATCAGAGAGCATGACTCAGTCCTTTCAGATGTCCAAAGATACTGAGGCCTTTAACACACATACATATATTAGACACACTAAATGAAAGTCACTTAGGCAGCTTTGGCTTTTCCTGTACAACAGATGGTTTTTAGCTACAATAATCTTAAAGAGAAAACCAGATTATGTGAGGCAAGAAAGTAAAAATGTCTTACTGTATTCCAGTCCTACTGTAAAAATCACTCCATTTTTGATTAAGGAACGTTGCATTGACATCATCACTATAGGCCTGGGTGAAGATAAATAGTGAATAATAAGTGTTGGGGAAAGTAACTTTTAAAAGTAATGCATAACAATATTCCATTACTTTTATGGAAAGCAATACATTACTTTGGGGACAGCTGTCAGTCAGCGAATGGAAAAACAAGGTAAGTGCAATTAATTATTAAAAAATATATTTTTTTATTAAAATTAAATTTAGCCTCTAAACTCACCTCTAAATTGTCATGAGCTCCAAAAGCTGTGAACACTGTTAACTTTAACTCTCCCAGCATCACACGATGACCCTGAATGATGAGGTCACTGGACAGGGGTAGCCGCTGGATGCAGGATGATGAGGTCAAATCAAGGCCAGACAGCAGACACCCAGAATGCACCTGGACTGGACCCTGTAATTGACATTAGCACATTTTGATAACTGTATTACACAGTCATGTGATCATCTCAAAGACAGAAAAGCAAATAGTTAATATTTTATATTAACTATATAATATTTTATTTCTTAAATGATCAAAATTAGGCAAATGAATAAAATACATCACTATTTCAACGGTATGACTGGTACTGTACAATAACAAACATTAATTAATTAAACATCAATAATAATAATTTAGTTTCATACAAAAAAAAATTTAATACAATTTGAAAATATGAAATTCTGCATAAATATGAAAAAAACACATCCCTAAATACGCAACCGATTTCACAAAAGTAATGTGATGTTTTATATAAACAGGATATGAAGTGATCAAAAATTGTGGTCAGTTTTGATTTCATGTCTTTTAATAATACAAGTCCACGTAAAATCAATATTGACTACATTTATTTTGTTAGCTCACATTATTTTTATGGTGAACAATTCAGTCACTTCGCAAAAAAAATGTTTGCCTTCGTAATCTTAAAGGGGTCATATGATGTTAAGTTTTTCTTTCTCTTTAGAGTGTAACAAGTTCTCGGTGTATAAAGAACATCTGCAAAGTTTTAAAGACTAAAGTCTTAAAACCAAACAGATATTCTTCATAAAAGTTATGGATTGTACAAACCCCCTAAAACGGCTCATTTAAACAAGCTTATATAACACCGGGCAAATGTTTACACAAAGCAAGAAGGCGGAGCTATTGTTGTGAAAGTGAAACTAGAAATCAGTGGTTAAAGTTGTATTTACAACACTTTTCCAGAACGGTTCAACACAAATATTAGAGAGTGTTTAGTTCATTTACGGAGGACTATTTCCTGAACCCGGTAGCAGCCTATACTAGCTGTGCACACAGACTATGGGGCAGTTCTACCTGTCTGGTGCTTCTGACTCACAAACCTGAACTAAGTTACATTTTCTTATTGAAAGTATCTGCTACTTATTATTCAAACCTGAGTTCGGAGCACTGAAGTGTGTTGTTTGTTGTTTTATTTGATCATAAATGTAGACATGGTGTTATGTTTCCACCAAATGCTTGAGGTATTCGAACAATCACAACACATTGGATGGCTAGACAATCAGAGCACACCTCGCTTTTTTAGAATAATGAGTTTTGTATAAATTGACCTGTTTCAGGAGGCGGGGCTTATAGGACAAACAAAAATGTGCAGTATGTAAAAAATAGTGTTTTTTTGCACCTTAAACCGCATAAACAACTGCATTACACCAAATACACAAAATATTCTTTTTAGCAACGTTATATGAGCCATTTAAATCCAAATCTGAAAATGCTCCTCCCCTTTGAAATGACATGCCATCTCTGACCATGCATGAGCATGATATCTTTAACCACGCCCCTCATTGTTCATTTCTGAATGTAATGCCTAATTAATTTCTACTGCAAAAGGAGTTCATGTAATTAAGTTTACTTATTCAATATTCTGTTTCTCTCTTAAGTACGTAACACGATAGAGAAACCGAGAAGAATCGAAACAAGACCCGGATTTACATTTGAACGGTGGAGAGAACTCCGCCATCAAAAGGACTTCCAAACCGATGCACAGGTGGCAAGTTTTTTATTTTTATTTAGACATGTTAGCTCTGTCACTGTCTCTCTTCGGTTAACACCAGCTTTCATATCAATGCGCTTTGCACGTTCACGGCAGTTACAGAAACACTCGAGGGAGGGGGGAGCTTGCTCTGTTTTGTTTTGTATTTACGTGAAATGTCAGCGGAAGTGACGTCAAACAGAATCGCACAGAGCACCTTTAACAGATTAAGATGAAGTTAAAAACCCTCCAGACCTGTAGGTGGCAGTGCTGCACAACAGCTCCAGCTGATACATGAACATCTCCTTCCAGGACGCTATTAATCACCCTGCTCCCTTCTGCCACAGACTTCACATCCTTTAAAAAAGAAATTGTTTTGTAAAAAAGTTTATTTGAAAATCTCAGACATGTTAACAACATTTCCCACCTGAATATGAGAGAGAATCATCGTCTCAGTTCCAGTTTCAGTCAGACGAACAACATGCTCTCGACCCGACTGAGTCACATAATCATAGCGACCGTCTGGAATGTACCCTGCCAAAAAAAAGAAAAACTATGTTCAGAATAATATACTACTCTATACTTATACTGCTTCTGCAATATACAGTATGCATACTTCAGAAAGTATACAGATTTCCAATAGGCATGGAGAACCCATGTAGCCTACATTTAACCAAATATTGCAGTATATAGTATATAACGAATACAAAAGTGAACACTGCATTTAAAAAGTATAAAAGGGTACATTGAATATAAACTATTTAACTTATTTTTTAATTAGTATGCAATATGTGGGATGGTTTTCCCTTCTCACATCTACACATATCAGAAACATACTAATTTATAGAAATCTAAAGAGAAAATGAAAGGAGAGTAAAGCCAAAGATTGTGAAAAAGTACACATGGAGATGGAGGATCCTCTTAGGGTCCTCCACAACACAGCTCGGGCGCTCCTCACTACTGCCCCCTGATGCCCGGAGGGTGAAGTGCAGCCTGTTCTCTCTCCATTGATGTATTCATGCTCTGTCAGGTCAGAGCAAAGGCACAGAAGAATATCCAGAAAAAGAGATATCTGCAAGAGAGTTAAAATATTACAAGGAAAGACCGGAGGAAAAGAACTACAACGCGTATGTGTTTTACCTCAAGCGGAAGAGCTCCTGAATCCATGCCAAGATATGTACAGCTGTCCAATGGTGATGTAACATGAGTCTGTAAGAGTTTCTGTGCCACAGTCCTAGAGAAAAACACCGGGCCGGAGACCTGAACACCACAAGCATGACAAAATCAATTCAACATGCAAACCATCCAGTGTATCTTTAAACACAAAACATTACCATATAAATTCATACCAGGGGTACTTTCCCATCAGGCAGTGCAGCACAGCTGATCTTCTCCTTTGAGCCCTTATAGACAATGTTACATACTCTGGCCTGTAAAAGCAAAATGTATACATCTCTCAGAAAGTGACACACAAGTGCAATAAATAAAATAAAAATGATTTTCAATAACGCACCTCTGAATCAGTGATGTAGATGCCGTGATTGACAGCAAAACTAACATCACCTGGTAACGCCACAACCCGCACCCCTGAGAACCCGTCCCATGGAATCACTGCAAAGACAATCAATAAAAGATACAACACTGAAGCATCTTACTAAAGTATGCCAACTTTGTCTGTACAAAACATTAAAAGGTAAATGCTTTTTTAAATGTCTTGTTTGGTATTTAGATATTTTATAAATGTTAGCTCACGCAGTTGTGTTGGAATATTCAGGATCATATCAGTGCTGCACACCCAAACGCCCGGCGGAGAGCCAGCACAAATCTGAAATATTTTCATAATAATGCACTCACATTAATGTGTTTGATCCACTTCAAATGTTGACTAGCGTTCATAGTGAGAGAGAGAAAGAGTGAGAGGTGGATGAATTCATGCATATTTGTGTGTGCATAACTGTGCATTGGTTCTGCTCACCTTTGTGGACAGACAGTCCAGCAGCAGGTCTAAACAGCAGACGGCTCCTTCTACAGCATCTGATCTCTGTAGGGGCATCCAGCAGAAAGCCCTGCTGCAGCCGTCCCACGGGAAATCTCTGCCCTAGAAACACACATACACTATTAGCACACCTTTGAGAATAATCTTCATCTAAATTATTTTTTTTTATTACAGACCGTGTGAAGGATGAGAATGTGAGCTTCATCCAGAACATCTGCGTTCACCACCTAAACACAAACACACACATTTATGTATATAGTACAGGAAGTTGCACTTTATTTTACAGTACATGTGACCAACCTAAGAAAGTACTGGTATGTAACTATATTGGGTAGGGTTAGGTTTAGGAAAAGATTCAAGGTTAGAACCTAGTTGTTATTACCTAGTTATTGTAATTACTATAACAAGTACAAAAGAAACAGTAATATAAAGTGCTAGTGAGAAAACTCTATTTTCGTCATTTATCATGAACACATTACATTTCTGAATAAGAAATCTATGGCCTATTCTTTCCCCAGTCTCTACTAATAAAGGAAAGGCTATATATTGTGACAGTGAGGAAATTTCCTTAACGCACTTTCCTCAGGAAAATTTCCTCACGGGTTAATCAACGTGTGACAACCACAATAAGATCCATATAACGGTGGTGGGGGGGGGCAGCAGTTTGTAGAATTTGAAGCAATTCAGCAACAAGCAGTTTTTTGGAAAAAAAAAAAATAAAATGATGCGCATTTTACTTTCACTTTTAGATTAGCAGCAATTCAACAATTGCTTGAATTCAATTCAAGCGACAATAAAACACAATGCAGAACATTGTTTTTTAAACTAAATAAAAGTTCTAATAAAAAAAAAAAAAAATAATAAATGCACCTTGCTATATATACACCTAATTTAAAAAAACCCAAAACAAATAACTTACCCAAAGTTTAAATTTAACTAAAAATCGGTAAAGAATGAGGAACCTATAACATTTATTAGAAAAACGAGTAAGTAACTAAGGAGGCACAGACGGCATACACCTTGATGTAGGCCTAAAGTTATGGGGAGCAAATAAAAATAAAAGCAAAAACCGTGACAAATGTTTTACTTATATGGCACATTTTACATTTTTTTTGCACTGAAACTCTTCTTGTCTAAATAAAATCTGATCTTTCGACTCTCGTTCATTAGATACGCTGCATTGAGCAGCCACGATCAGTTTTAGAGACAGTTTGTCTGTTCTCTCACCGAAATAAATGATTTTTATTATAAAAAATTCTGCGTCCTAACACCGGTATCATACACCCATACACAATTGCTGTTTTCTATTTTAATATATCCTAAACAGAAAATATTCTACTGTGTTTGTTATCATTTGATATTAAACAGTAAACATTTCAATTGATCAACAAATCAGAATTTTAAAATGCCTCCTGAATCTGACATGTGACAGGGAAGACTTGATACTGAAAATTGTCTGAAAATTCAGCTTTGCATCACAGGATTAAAACACATTTTAAAATATATTAGCATAGAAAACCCTTTTTTTTTTACTGTAATAATATTTCACAAAATTATTGTTTTTATTACATTTCTTGATCAAGTAAATGCAGCCTTTGTTAGCATAAGAGAGTTTTTATATTATATTGCCCATTAGTATAAATCTTTATGGATCTTTAACCCATTTGAGGCCTTTAGGTTCAAGAAATTCCTTTGGCAATCCTGCACACATCCTTTAGGACTCCTCTCCAAACCTCCCACCATCTGCACACACACACAGTATACTCACGCTGTATCCGGCTCTGGCACTCAGGTGTTCTGCAGCTACCAGCAGGGCGTTCAGCGTGGCCCCACCGCTGCCCAGCCGGGCGTAAGGGTCAGGAACAGTCAGCAGCAGGGCATCTGCTGGGAGAACACCCCGTTTCTGACGCACCTCCAGCTCTGAAACACACACAAACCTCCATAAGGTTCATCTACACCTGGTCCAGGGATCTGTTACTGTGAGCTAGACCCTGTCTAACGAAGCACTGTGTGGTTGTATGGTAGGGTGAGAGCATCTGATGATAATTCCAGTAATTTGGTATATTAAATGGCACTTAAATCCATGTACTTGATTCAAGATACTTTAAACATAATAATGTCTCAAATAACCCAGAGTAATATACTTATTTGTAATTGTCTATCTATTTTAAACATTAACTTAATTTAATGTCTTGAATGATGAACTCACCTCTCTGGAAGGCATAAACGCTGTCTTTATGTTGGCATGTGAGCACGATAACTGTCCACTTCTGCAGCGCTTCATCTGCCATGCTGGCGTGCTTTATTACTTACAGCTATAATTACATCATGACAATATCTTTAAAGAGCAATCCTATTACCGTGCATGTTATTGCATCACAAGTAATTTCTCTTACCAAAATCAACCATGGTTTCTACACATGGTTAGACTATGGTTAGTGTACCAAAACAATGCTTAACTTGTTATTACCACGGTTTAACTATTAATGTTTTTGGTTAGAGTTTTTATAGGGGTTATGTCGTTATTTGGCCTAGCTTCCTCTAAACATTTCACCAAATAGTGTTTTATAACATTTGTCTGTTGCAGTTTTACAAGAGATAATAATGATGTCCTTTATGATACAGCATTTTGAGTGATGATGGTAGACTAATTTAGTTTAGTTTACAGACTTTTAGAAATCATTTGGCTGTTTAATTTGCAACTTAAGTAAACAAACACAAAACTACAACCCATTGACAGGTGAAACTTACCTGCACTTAAAGTCCTGAGTTAATTACTCCACAAAAAAACAAAATTCAGCGAGTCCAAAACTAACTGATTAATGATTTATTGTAGATCTAATGTCAACATTATCTTAACGTTTCCTTATCAAGGCTGCCCACATGGATTCAACAAAAACAACAACTTGAGAACGTTAATGTAGATATCAGCTCTTTTTTTAATAAATCAGCACA
Organism: Enteromius afrohamiltoni; assembly: GCA_034779775.1. Lineage (NCBI taxonomy): Eukaryota > Metazoa > Chordata > Actinopteri > Cypriniformes > Cyprinidae > Enteromius > Enteromius afrohamiltoni. The sequence continues at coordinate 4,038,144 of JAUYWG010000066.1, read as the reverse complement.
GATGTATGTAGAAAATAACTGATGAACTCACCTCTCTGGAAGGGATAAACGCTGTCTTTATGTTGGCATGTGAGCACGATAACTGTCCACTTCTGCAGCGCTTCATCTGCCATGCTGGCGTCCTTTAATGCGTTTTCTGTGACCAAGAAACTAGCGAGTGCAAAGAGCAGAAGCGAACAGCGCTCGGATCCGATTTATTCGCCATCTGTCACTGGATTAAAACTCAAGGTAAACATTAATTACCCCATTCGTGCGCTTCGACCACAAAACAGTGAGCGCAACACTTCCGGACTACAAAGAGGCTTCTGAACTACAACCTGACTACATGCACGGTGCGCTGGGAAATGTAGTTTGGCGCTAAACAAAACGTTCTGGTTAGTTTTAATAATTTGAGTTATACGGGTAGCAAAGAATAAATTTGTTTGAAAATTATCGAAAACTAAAATAATAATAAGTTTGACTCTTGAACGGAGAAGAAAGAACAAACATCCTTCACTCAAGTAAAATTACAGATAAAACATGTTTAAAAATACTCCAGCAAAAGTAGAAGTACTGACATTTTTTACTCAAAGTAAAGAAGCAACGGCTCTAACACAGGCCTACTGAAGTAAAAAATATACATATTACTGTTACAATTATACTACTGTTAAATTACTTTTGTAACTTAACTGTAGACACTTATGATTGATCATATTTAACATACGTTTCTTTATCGCACAGTATTTTGAGTGATGATAGTACTTTAGTTTACAGTAGACCATTATTAATCATCAGGCTGCTGTTGGCAAGTTGCGGTTTAATTCTCAATTAAATAAACAAACACAAAACTACTAGCCATTCACAGGTGAGTTTCCGACAGAAACCGAAAGGAAACTTTTGGCAAAAACGCGCGCGCCAGGCGAGACTAACCGAGTCATGATTTATCATAGATTTGTCATGGAATGATGATCTAACACGAGCCTGGTTTGAGAATGGAAGTAGTAGTAAGTACTTCATTTGAGTGAATATTTAAGTAGTACAATAAATGGTAGTATAGATACCAGAAAACAACAACGTATTACTCTGGGGATGTTGGAAAATGAGCCCATTTCCAAAAAAGTGGAGTGTTCCTTGAAGTGCAGTAACAAAGTATGTGTATTTCGTTGCTTTCCAGCTCTGCTCTTGATTATAGCATTAAAAAAATAAATGTAAAAAAAAAACAAACAAACAACCATCACCAAAAAATTCTGAAATTTTACTTTTACTAAAAAGATGCTTACCTGAAATCAATTCTGCTTGTGCTTTGAATCAAATAAGCTCACCATCTACAGACTTCAGCTTCCATGTGCTCAGATAAAGCCAATGCATTTCAGAAAAAAAAAAAAAAGACAGTTAAAGAGGAAGAACTCCTTTTTATTTTTTGAAAACATTATAAAATATGAACTCAGTCGTTCATTTCTATGTAACATGTTTACATGAACCACTATAAGCAGAGGCAGACAGATCATCAAATGGTCCCACAAAGATTTCAGAGCAATAATCCCGATCATTCAGACGAGAGTTTTAACCTTCCCCTCACATTTAAATCAAAGCGAACCCTAAACACCTTCAGTAACACGAAAACAGTAACAGCTCAGGCATTGGCGCTGAAGTCAAACTAGCGCTAGACGCTTACATTCACAGTAAGATTATAATGGCGTTTGTTACATCAGATCAGGCCGTTTTTGGACTTGCACATTATCAGAATACAGATGCACTACCACAACACTGTGACCAGATACACGGACGGCCCAATACACGTACAGCATAAACTTTGGGATGACTTCCTGATGATTATTATTCTTAATTTATCAATCCCAAAACACAAAGTTCCTGTCTGTGGGCTCCCTGCAGAAATAAAAACAGCATCAGCATGATGAATGTTTTGGCCGTTATGGTCTCACGCACACATTCACGCATGCAATCAGAAAGTAAAGTTTTGGTTCAGTCATGGCGCTGACCGGCGTTTAACGGGTCAGAAGGATTGTCCTTGTGTGAGGTGCTTGTGTAACAGGCACGCTGACTTCCTATAGCATTCTAAGCATAGCAGAAGGTCACAGCCGATTAAATAATTACATTCTCATAGCATTTTAAATATAGTGTTATAGCTGAAGCGGGATGTTTCCTGTGTTCCAACCCGCTAAATGTAACTTATAAACAATAGCTTTATTCGGAAATGGCTGGATGTGCGCTTCCACTACCGTTAGTTCACTGCATAGTGTTCTGCATCGAAATGTGCCTTCCTGCATAGCACCGATCATTAAACCCAAAACCAGAGGGACAGTGGACCCCGAACCTTAAACGCCTCACCTATGTAACAGCTACAAAGACATATTTTTCCTAAATATACACAACAACCCTCTCCGCAGGGAGAGAAAATGATGGCATCGTCTCTCTGGATGCCGCTTGACAGACACCATGAGCGTTGGTTATGATCTGAACAGGATTACAAACACAAACGAGTGTCCAGTCGCGATGTGTAGTGCACTGCTGTTTGTGTGTGGAAGGATGGATTCATGACTTCCTGTGTCGGATCTCTATACTGCCGTTGAGCCTGCTACGACCTGATGTGGCTAAATTGCTGCCGTCGGCGTGTCCAGGGACTCGATCTGAAGACCCTTCCTGTCTGCGCCGGCGTGTTTCTTTGTACCGGAGCGTGATGTCACTGTCAACGCAGAACACTTGGTCAGTCAACATGTCACTCAGGGCATTTAATCACTTTTTAACTCTGCACTTAATATATGAAGGGTATATTTGCAGCGATATTTCACGATGCCTACATGATTCTGACAATTAAATAAATTATATTAAATTAATTAATTAAATAAATTAAATTATTTAATATCTGCATATATACATACATGTTTCAGATTCAAAAAATAAAAAATTATATATATATATATATATATTAATAAACAATTATTCTATATACACACAAAAAATACACACTATTCTTAAAATTATAATAATAATAATAATAATAATAATAATAATAATAATAATGATAATGATAATAATAATTATAATAATAATAATAATAATAAGTAAAATGATATGTACTCGGGGAGTACACCTGTGAATACCATTATAAACAGAACTTTGATAGTCATTTGAGTCATGTGGATAACATTTTTCTTCAAATAAAAGCTTGAAAATTATATTTTGTGCAATAAATTAATGCAATAAATCCAGGGACAATAAATTGATGCATAGTAAATCAAGTAATCATTTTGCATCATTTATGAGATTTTCTGAATGCGCCACAGTTTTCTCTTGAATGGAGTCTGAGCTTAGTTTTGAACAGCAGATGGCGCTGTGTGCTTTAGAAACTGCCCTCTGCTGGCTTCCAGTTCATTTCACACACACCACTTGAACATGAAATCATCATACCGTTTGAAAAGGTTGAAGTGAATCATAACGGTGGGCTGTTTTTACATTAATCTCATCATAAAAGCATAAGAGCAAAAGTACATTTAACCAGTCCCATGTAATGCATCGATTTATTGTCCCAGCCCTATTAATAAGAACTATTTTATTTTGCTATCATGCTTATGGAGTTGAATTTCAGGTTTATTACCGGATGAAGAACCGCCACAGGGTCCAAATGAGGATGAGAACGATTCCGAGTATCCAGCACTGCGTGATTAAAGAAGGTATGGGGAGCATGATGGTGTTGGGATCGTATTTGACCACGATCAGAAACTCTGTTACAGTGATGGCCGCCACTATCCACGCTTGCTGGCCCAACTTTTTATGGAATTTCCTAAAATGCAAATGATACGTTACATTTACTTCCTACAAACACAATAAATGTATGGCAGCACAGAAAAAAACCCAGTTCCTAGTGAGATGCCCAAACTAGGTCATATTTTCAGGCCTCATTATCACTTCTCAGGCAAAAAAAAGCCACTCTGTTGTCCTAGATGTACCACGGATGTTTTGTTTCTTCATCAGTACAGATTTGGAGAAATTTAGTCCAAACAGCTGCTAAAAACATCACAATAATCCACACCACTCCCATCCGTAAATTAACATCCTGTGAAGCTGCATGTCTATAATAAACTTTTTACTTCACAAGACATTAAATGATGAACTGGAGTCATGTGGAGTATAAGTGTCCAAATTACGCAACGCAAAATATCCCCAGATCCGCTCAGATGAGGAAACAAACTCCTCTATATCCTAGACGGCCTGATGGCGAGTGATATATCGTTTTTGGGCGAGTTATTCCTTTAAGCCAAAATGCTGTCTTAGAAGGTAGCTGCCTACATAGACAACATGTTGACAGGGACTTACGGATCATCCATGAAGTCGTAGATCTCTCGCATGGCTACTCCACCCACATTCACAAAGAAGACGAGCCGCAAAAGCACCAGATAATGTTCAGGAGGCATCCACAACACAAACTTCAAATAAAACGTATTCAGCTCCGCCAATAAGAACTGCAAAAGATTTAGAGAAAAAGGCATTATTCTTCATTCAGAATCATTGTGCAGCGATCACGTGCAGCGATCATGTGACTCACCGTGAAAATAATACCCAACACCGCCAGCCATCTTCGCAGATTAGATGCGGGGCGCCACTCAAACTTCACCCAGCTGTACGGGGTAAACTGGAAGGCGATACGTTTGATTTTCCCCCTGAAGCACAAAATTGTAGAAGGTCATAATAATTTTGAGTTTTTAACCTGCGGACACATCTTTTCAGAGGTTTAGCGTGTTTTTACTTGTATGTTGGGATGTTCCACAATCCCTGCCACTGATACGGCTTCATAGAGAGCCAGCCGAGAGTCTTCATGCCGCAGTAAATCCCCAACCCATTACACACCAACACATCCATGATCCACTGCAGCGGGAGAGAGTCACTTCATGAGGTTTAGTTCAAGACGATGCATGACTCACAGGGTGTATTTGGTTGGTTTTACTCACATGGTCCCACCAGCACTCAGAGAAGTTGGGCAGCTGGTGTTCCAGACTGTACTCCAGGAACTCAAACATCACACTGATGATCATACACATCCACCAGTCCCTGATCATCAGCGTCTGACACACAGAGACACAAAACACATGACTAATGGTTTCTAAATTCAATTTATTGATGTCGTCTGCTGGTTTTAGGCGTGCGGTAGCACATCCACAGATCAAATTCTGACCAACCTTAATGTACCAGCCGAGAAAATGGGCAGGAACAAATCCGTCCATTTTGTCCTGTTGGGAAAATAATATAATCATCATAAAATTAACCTTAAAAATAACCTTGATGCTGCAAACTCAAGTATTTAATACAGCAAGACATTAAAATGTGTCATGTTTATGTCAATAAATGACCTTGGCCTTACCTATTGATCAGTGCATGTTATTTTAAAGATTTGTATAATTTTTTTCTCCCCAAAAAATATTCAGTTTGATTGGAAAGTACAAAATAAATGACAAAACTTTAATGTTGAGCACGAATCAGCACAAATAACTGTACATTATCTCTAACATACTGTATATGCATAATAAATCTGTGCAGACTGTTCAGATGGACATTTAAGTGACTGGCCATATGCGCAACCTTCTGTATCAGATGCATTACCCGCGTCAATGCCGTTTATTAATATTGATTCTAACGCGTACCCAGATGTTGTGGAAGGGGTCGGCAGGATGTCCAGGGTCATAAATGAGGCAGTTCCCGCCATAATCTCTTTCAGGAAGAGGGACGCCAAGCTTTGGGTCAATGTACTTCATAAACTGCCTGCCATCATGCACTGTCTGAAACACAACAGAGCAGACATTCCAGTACATCACAATATGGGAGAAAATATACGTAAAGTTGTGTTTTAGAAGCTGATAACAAACCTGAAACAGGATGAAGATGAGGAAGAGTTCATACACAACAGAAACACACAGCCAGAAACGCCAGTATGCTGCAAAGACAAATCACAGATCCACGTTAACATTCATTTTATTATATAAAAACACTAATGCTCTAAGAGGTTAATGTAGAGGATTGAATGTTTGTTTTCTGTATCACACCATCAAAAGTCAGCTGCATGTGGGTTGTTAGGGTGTGCTGATTATTTAAGAGTTTATGGCTCATCAGAAATATTATTTTCGAGGCAACATTAAAAATAGCTTGAAGGATTGCTATATTTTTAGAGCTTCTATGAGCCATCAAGAACCACCACATACATTCATGAAGCATTTGGTCAATATGTAAAAAGAAACCTAAACTGTTGGTTTTTTGTTTTTAGAGATCACAAGATTAAGATTGTGAGCCCTTCTGACTACCACCATTTGTTTGCATCTACGTCTCTAAAGACTGTCTCCATGCTCTTTTCTTAAACGACCTCACATACTTCACTGGATTGAAATTTAATACTGTTCACTGTGACAGTTAGAGCAACTTATAATTTGTGTCTACGTTGGTTGGTTTTCTCGTACCACTGAGAAGCCTAAATCACCGGAGGAGGAGACCTTCAATCATCTTTCAGATTTCTGGGAGTGAAGTATTGAAAGCCCCAATCCAGCTCATCCAGCTGAGCGAGTCGGCCCTCATAACAGCGAGCACAACAGAGAGCATTTTGCTGTTCCTATGACAATATACTCATTGTTTCTTATGTTGAAACATTCTTTTAAACAGTGTAACAGAAATCTATTTCATACATACCTTATCTTGTCAATTTAAAACTACTGTCAATCTATGTGTTTGATTAATTGGCTATGTTACCAATTATTAAGCAGCAGCTACTACAAAAGTTATGTTGTTTCACTGCCATGGTATTTCTAAGACGTTGCTAGTTAAATTATAATGAATAGAATAGAAACAATGGCCGCTCACATTTCTGAAAGTAATTTTCCTATTCATTTTTCACCCTAAATAATTTTTTTAGTCATTAACAAAATCATCCGTCAACAAGGTGAATCTTTTTTTCACAGAAATGTGTGAAGTAAACTTTCAATTGTGAGTTATAAAATTGCAAACGCAAGGCAAAGTCTCAATCATGAGAAATACAGCCTGAATTGCAAACTTGTAAAGAAAAGTTTAGAGTAAAAGCATAAATAAAACATGAGCATAAACGTACAATAGGGCTGCAAAATGCACATTGTCATATTTCCCAATAAAAATTGTAACTGCAATTATAAATGTGATTTTGGGCTCAAAAAAGTAGTCAAGTAGTTTTTTTTTTTTAAATCGCCACAGCACAAAATATAGCAGATAAATAACCGATTGTTTTAAATATGATTTTATTTATTTTTAAGCAAAATCATACTAAAGTCCCTAAATGGCTGCACAAAAAAAAAATCATAATTGTTTTTTCAGGAATGCACATCTTGTCCAAAAGGTGTGATTATATAGAAAAAATATATTTCTTTACTAGGATGCTGATTATTACTAAATAATAAATATTATTAACTACAAATATAATAATAAAATAAATGACTGTAACTGTCATTTCAAAAAGAAAAGATGATAATAATAACATTCTATACAGAACTGTAAAACTAATTCTAATATGTCTATCTAGTAGGGTTGGGTCGACAGACATCGCGATCCTCCGCCCCGCCGCAGCACCAAACTCGCGAAAAATACAATTAATCTATGGCGGCAAATCTATGCCATTAATAAGCGAGCTGTAAATTATACACCCCCCCCCCACAACGACGATATCATCGTCCACTGCGATGTTTCACATTAAACACCATACGAAGCCAAATTGATCGACATCGCCCAACCCTACTACCTAGATTTATTGCCTTATTTTTTTTTATTAAGCTTGCAGCTTTAATTTACAGTAAATATAACCGTTAAAAACTCCTAATCTACATATTCTGCAGTTTAATTATTTAACTTTATATTGCAACACAAAAATAAAACATAAAATGCTATTTACAGACTTCTGGGAAAAATACTGAGTGACTCAAATGACTTGGCTAATCATTTTTATGAACTGGTTCACAGAGGACAAATGAATCAGTCTTCTCTTCATAAGAAGGACTTGCAAGGTCCTTTCAGAAGACTAACGTTCTCTGATGATTGCATCAGCTCACACAATGAGCAAAACAATGATGTATTTGTTTAGTCACGCATCCCTGTTAGTTACTGGAAGAGCTGCGCTACTCTTAAAACAGCGGAGCGACTATCACATTACTCAAACCTGTGGTTAAGTCGCTACTTTTAGCTACTCCATCTCAACAGCACCAGGAGACCTCACAATTACAGCCTCTCGAATCTGACCTGAAGGTGATGTGAAACCTGGGTTAAGATTAAATCATCTCTGAATAAAGGTTACTGTTCTGACCTCAGTTAGGGTTTGATCATGGAAAGGTTACTGGTCTGACCTGGGTGAGGACGTGTGAAGGGACCATCTTTAGCTTGCGTTACTCCAAAACAAAGGAACACCAGAATACTTGCCACAATTCCTCTGAAAGAGAAAATACACACAGATTAAAAACAGAACACGGGTATTGTGTTTCCAGGACACTGCTAGGCAAATGCCAATAAACAGAAAAGAACAATGGCTACCACATTTTTAGTGTCCTTGGTTATTTTCATTATTCATTTTCCACCCTAGAGATTTTTCATGAACCAAATCAACCAATCTGTTTCGAATGCGATTTAAATCTAGAGTTCAAGTCAGAACTGCGTGTAAAGTCTCAATCGTGCTTATATCTCACAGTTCTGACTTTATAACTCGCCATTGCATGCTATAAAAGTGTAATTGCAATTAATTGCAACTCGCAATGAAGACTTTTTTCCTGCGATTTCAGAGTTGTGATTTATAAAACACAATTCTGAGGGGGAAAAAGGCACAATTACATTATTTATTCAGTGATGAAAACTGACGTCCATCGCACTGATTGGTGAAGAACCGCTGAAGAATCATGGGAAATGTGTTTTTTCCCCCACCGGGAATCAAAGATAAAACAACGAACAAAATCATATATAACCATCGATTAAAAACCCTGCAGTAGCTCTGTCTTTAAAGGTTTATAAACCATCGTTCAAAATAAATCGAAACCCTCCTTTTGATGAGTGTGTCAGGCGGTCGTCTCAAAAAGTTCAATACTTGGGGGGTAGTTTAAACCTTCTAATAAATCTACACACTGCATTCATATTGAAATACTAGCTGCTCTTTCTTCTGATAAAGGTCGTGTGCTTTTAAGCACAGCGGGTCAGTCTGTGACCTGGACTTTGTGATCAGCAGCAGATGTCACACATAATCCCGTTAGCCAATAGAAAGCATGCCACTTGCCAAGGCCGGCCCAGCTACAGCCATGTGGCCTTTCTGTCCACATCAGACCACTCTAGCTTCTGCTCAGGAGGAAACGGTGCATCTCATTCTCTAGCGCTGTGAATTGCATTCTGGTCATAGTGCTAAAGGTAAAAGGACACACTGACTGCAAGCCAGCCATACCTTTTAGTGTTGTACGCCGTGTCATGTGGCGTCTCCTCCAGTAGTGTCACATAAACTAAAGCGCATGTCAGGATGAACAGCACCGTCACAGTATGTGCCCTCCTGCAGAAAGAAAGACCAAACAGGAGTATATAGCTTGCATTCAGATGTTACTGGCAGAAGTCTGGTTTGGGCTTTTTTTCCACACTCAAAACCTGCTGAGCTGGTATAAAGGTTGATCATAAACACAACCACGCCTCAACACACACACACACACACATATATATACAGGGGGAGAGAGTACTGCAGCAGTTTATTACAACAATTCTAGTTCTTGGAACTGATTTTCAAAGGGGTCATTTGACCTTTAAGAGGTCAAAGAGGTTTTTTATTCTCTAATACCTATAAAAGCAAATAAAAAAATGAGGGTTGCATTAGATAATTACAACTTAAAAAAAAAAAAAAAAAAAGCATTGCATTTAAAGGGGTACTTCACCCAAGTTTTCAAGACAACGCTGGATTTAAACAACAAATAAAATAAAAAACAAATATTAAACTTATGGGCATAAATAATTCGATTTATAGTTGTAATCTACATTTCTTAATGCATTAAAAAAAAACTATTAATATTGGCTGAAAACTAGAACAAGTAATTTATGCAGACCATTAGCATACATGGTATTGGGTTATTATTACAATAATTCAGATTAACAAAAACATTATTATTATAAAACGTCATTCTTTGTTAGTGTTTATGTTATCTGTAGACCGATCGGTAATGTTTTTCTTTTTTACAGTTCTCTGTAAGAGACTGGGAGAGAAAGAGTCTTGTCCGCAGCATCTGTCCATCTTAAAGCTTTTAATTGATCGAGTGTCGTTCTGCTGAGGTTGCAGAAGAGAGAAAAGCCGAGCAAAGCTGTAACACTACTTCAGCTTCTGGACATCACACGCTCACAACACCATATCCCTAGCTATATACATTCAGCACAAACAGAAAAAGAAACCTAAGAACAACCAGCTGATAAATATAATCATAAACATCACAATGACATGAGAGATGTGAACTCACCAGAAGAATGTGTTGGTGCCATCATCGAACACTTCACACTCAGAGCGGCTGGATAACTGGAGATCATCTGTGCCTGACCTCTTCCACTCACCTTTAGCCATCACGAGCTTCAACTAAATCTAACCCAACCTACCTGTGATATCTAAACCCAACACACATTAACTTACACACAGGACGTCCAGCCTAAACCTAACACACACCTGTCATGTCAAACTGAACTAAACCAACAGACTCAACCCGACCTGCAACTAAACTGACCTCTAACCCAACATACCCATGCTGTGATTTACAACCAAATTAATCCTGACTGACACAGCTGAAATTAAAACTCAGTCCTAACCAACCCAAACCCAACTTACCTGCGCTGAGATTTAAGCTTGAACTAACTAAACCAGCGTAAATCACTACAAACTACCCGAAACCAACATAGCCTCACCTTTACTAGCTAAACCAGCAGAGCTGTATCCGTTTTAAAACGTAAAACTACTAAAATCACAGTCGGTCACAGAAGCTCGTGCGCGTCCCGCCACTCGCCGGTAACGGAGCGCGAGCGCATTAACCGGATCAACAGTCGCTCGTGAACGAGAGGTTTTGAGAACCGACAGGAAGATGACTCCTTCAAGCTTCATATACGAGCGCAACGCGCACGCACCATCCTCTGAAGGCCAATAAAACAATTTTACAGAGTGCAGCCGGCGCACGCGCACCTCTCACGCGCTTCAGAAATATATAACCATCGTGAGGTCGCGCGGCATGGCGTCATTTCCGCTCAACCTGCAGGCGGCGTCACAAATTTGTGTTTTTGGTCATCAAAGCATGTGCACAACATGTCTCTCGCTTCTGAATCCACAGTTAGTGACGAACACCTCATTATGTATGTATTATTTGTAAATGTACATACATTTATTAAAAATGAACGCACTAACAATCTTTCAAAGAAAGGCTCACCATCGTGGCTCTACAGGTTTAAACACATGATGCTAGATTATAAATATGAGGTGTGGTGGAAAGGCTTACATGATCTTAAGAAATTTGCATCACATGATGAAAGGAGTCTAGGCCTTCCTCAGTAAAACGTACATTAAACCAGGGACTAATAGACAACACCGTGATAATACCCATACATTATGTAAACAGTCTGTTTGCAAAACACATTATCTCCTGTTTTTGCACAGTAATGGTGTTTACAACTTATAAAAGTTTTTACAGGAAGCCTTATAATTGTAAGGTTCAACTGTACTATAACTAACCCTTCACTCTCTGTGTCTCTCTCATAACCCTTGCTTAATTTGCGTGTTGGAGAGAAAGATGTGCGAGGAACGCATTTGTTAGACTCCAATTCGGACTCATTGTAAAACACACAGATAACAGAGTATATACACGATGACTGAAGCCAGAAATTATCAAGGTCATAAACTTCCTATCTGATTTATTTAGATTTGCCTCAAAGTTTATTTAACGTTATAATACTCTGTGATCAAAAGGGGGCGCTGTTGCACTATTTACAGAAACAAAGCTCAAATACTGAAGAGAAACGTATCCTTTCTCTTTTCCCCCACCACTACAGACGCTTGACTCAAGGGTTCATTTTATATAAGATTTCAACCTTTTTCCTTTTTGTTACGCGAAGGTCAAAATATTATACTTTCATGATTTTATTGTAAGTTTAAAATCTTATATTAAAGTAACATAATAAGGCACTGATTTAGTTTTGCTACTTTTAAATACTTCAATCATTAACCAGATACTACTGTGTTTTTTTCCTTGTCCTTGACCCATTTTTTTATATTAAAATATAAAAAAACAACTTGTGAAATAAACACGTTGTTACAAAATGTAAATAACGTTTGGTAACACTTTATATTAAACATTAGTTAAGCAATAGTAAATAGTCAGTTCATCCTTTATAAAGCATTGTTCCAACATTAATAGTCATTAGTAAGCAGTTCATAAATACAGCTAGAAATGCCTTGTTCTTGATTTATAAGCATGTCCAAATGTACAAAGGAGATTTTAAGGCTCAGTTATCTTCAACAGAAAAAAATAAACAAACACAACAAAGAGGGATGCATAACTATTACGTTTTTCTATGAAACTAAAGGTTTGTTTTTCAGTTGAATTATTAAATTTTTTACATCTTGAAAAAATATTTCTGTGTTCTGTATTCCCTCTGGGTTGTGTTTGTTTAACTTTGCTGTTTGGAATATAAATGAGCCTTTACATCTGCTATATAAATGCTTTACAAGGTATAACTTGTCCTTACTTTAAATGAGCTCACAAAAACAGACGTCTGGCAACTACTAAATGCTTTAGAACTACCTGACTTCATCAAGAATTACAGCAGGAGTTATAATGTGTCTAAATAATAAGATTTATTAATGTAAATTTAAATAATTTATTAATCATTTACTTAGACTTTCTAAATGATGTTACTAAACACTGACTACTCCTAAATAACTGGTTTGTAAATAATGTAATAATTGAAAAAAAAAATTATAAACTGATCATTAATAAAGCATACAAATACAATTATTAAACATTATAT
>JAUYWG010000066.1:4004523-4024237 GCA_034779775.1 Enteromius afrohamiltoni | reverse complement strand
ATATATTTATATTTTTTTTTTTTTTTTTTTTGAATGGAATATGTGTAGAAAATATTTTTGTGAGTTTTCTCACTAAAATTATGTCACTTTTTGAAGGACAGTGTCAGTGTCTGTGTGTGTTTGTGTTTTAGGACTAAAAGAAGGGAATGACAAATTGAGGACACATATTATCAGTTAAAACAATGTTCACAAAAAAAAACAGTACAATAAAAAAATCTTGGAATAATTGTTAGTATATTGACTATCTTTCACATTAGAACTTGGCATCAAAATTGCAACATTATTTTAAACCAAGTTAATTACCCAAGGTAATAGCATAAACCTCAAGATGTGAGTGAGGTATCATTACTCTCCGCAGCCCAAACATCGTCAGCATTAGCCTAACACTAGGATTAGAGGTTTGTTCAAATTGCCTTTCAAGCACAACTAAAAGAAAGAAAATGCCGTCGGGGGAGGGGAGGGGGACTGAATGTTTTCAAGACCACATAGGCAGAACAAAAGCGACTCCAAAACGAGCGGGAGAGATGAAAAGAAAGGATGAGAGCGTGCCATCTCGCTTTGACCTGCAAATTAGGCCGAATTAAAGCTCTGTGACCCGCGCGCTTCTCCTACAACTCCCGCGAAAACACCTGCTGGAGCGCGCGCATCGGAATGGCGCGTGCTGCATTCAAACACACAGAGACTCGCCGTGATCTGCTTAATATTCATGCGCGTTTAACATCTGTATGACCGAGAGCGTATTCTTCAATCTCAGACAGCAAGCAGCTGGGTTCAAAATGCCCCCATTGTCGCTTTACACATTTAGGACCTATTATTTGTGTCAATCTCGTTTTGTTTATGATCCTAGACCAGTTACTGATTGTATTTGCTTGACTTCAAACTTAAAATTTCAAAGCTCTCCTAAAATGGAAAACGTACAAAACTACAAAGGAATTACCTATACAAACAACATAAAAGAAATGGCAGATAAAAGAACCAGCATATGAGTTGAATGGAACAAGAAAGACCATCTGACTTCAATTACTTTTAACTCATGTGGTTTTCTATAGGATATAGCTAAGTCTCAATGGGGGGCCAAATGGTCTGAGACTAAAAGTCCACATCAATTGTAAATATGGGGTGGGGGAAATGCAGATCAAACATAATTTAAACAGCACTGTATTTTAAGAAAATAAAATAGTGGGACAGTTGTTGAAAATGATATGAAGCCATAATTCACACTCACAGATAATCTTCTTTTTAGTATTTATTTTACATTATTCACCAAACAAAAGAAGTTGTTGCCGTAACCTCAAGAAATATATTAGTTTGATCATGTTTTCGTAGAATAACTGAATGAGCTTGACAAATACAATCAATACTACAACATTTGAAATTGAAATGATTTACTTTATTACCATCCCAAGAGTATTTTCTGGGTGTTAAAACTGTATGAGTTGCTACATTCACAACAACATTATGCTTAAATAGGGTTGCGGAAGCGGACAGGACACGGATGGTAAGTAAAAACGTAACAAGTTTATTTTGCAGTAAATGAGTTCAACAGCATGAAGATTGAATGAAACAGATGAGTTATGGCTTGAAGGATATTTAAACAGTCTTTGATGATGATGTTGATGAATTCTTTCTCTTTCAATCCACAGGACAACACAGCACAACAGACGATGACAGCACAACCACACACCACATTAACAGGAGATGACTTCATAGGAGATCCGAGGAACATCTAGCAGTACACAAGGAGAGGCAGGTAAGTTAACAAGGTAAGTAATTCACAGTGATAGATGATAGATGAGTCCACTTCGAGCTGAAAACGAGCTCGGACACTGAGTGTGGAGTGGTGTGCGGTTTTATACTGTGCTGATTGGTGCTGTGATTAGAATTCTGGTGACTGTGAGCGCTGTGAGGGAGTGAGGGAGGAGGCGGGCGTGGATGTAACACATACACTGTAAAAAACAATCAATTAATTTACGGTAAAAAAAACAAACGATTAATTTACAGTAAAAAAAAACAAAAACAAAAAACAATCAATTAATTTACAATAAAAAACTGGCAGCTGTGGTCGCCGGAATGTGACCATAATAGATACGGTAACAGCGTTTTACTTTTTAAGTTAAATTTACAGTTAAGTACCGTAATAATTAATTGATATAATGTTAATACACCAAGCTATTAAAGTACTGAAATCTGTTTTGTAGCTTTAAAATACACTGATAAGCACCAAATTCAAGTGATGATGAGAAAGTCACATGATAAACTAAAGCCCTTAACAAGCAGCTTTTCAATGTAAACATATATAGAAGGAGCTCAGTGTCATTCACACAAACACTAAACACCATCATTACACTGAAATATGCAATAAACATTAATTTAACAACATTGCATGTAACATACAACCGTAATAAACATAACTGATAAGAACAACTAAGAAGAAGCAGAGTTATTTCAAAGAAAAAACATCATTCAGAACAGGGAATTCTGGGAATGTCAGTTTACGTTTTACAAGAAATTACCGTTAACCATTTAACATTTTTTTACTGTTAAAATCACAGCCATTTTACAGTGTATTAACTGTTTTATTTGTATGTGTGTGTGTTTTGGGGGTTACATTTGCATAATTGAATGTAGTTAATTAAAAATTTATTTTTCCTGAAATTCTGCAATCTCCAAATTTTCACATTGTATGATTTAAAGGAACAGTTCACACAAAGATTAAAACTCCCAAGAAAGTTGTTTCTATAGATTTGAAGAAACTCAAGATATAACCTGCTTAACCAATGAATGCTCTGCAGCGAATGGGTGCCGTCAGAATGAGAGTCCAAACTTCTGATAAAAACATCACAGTAATCCACAACACTCCAGTCCTTTAATTCCATTTTCAGAACTTCCAGCCAAAATAGTCCATGAAAAAAATGCCTGAATGATTATTTCTCGCAAATCTTTTCAGTCTCGTTCTGACGGCACTCAAATTCACTGCAGAGTATCCACTGAGTAAGTGATGTAATGCTATTTCTTTCAGTCTTCTCAAATTAAGAAACAAATTTCCATTTTAAAATGTCATTTTAGGCCCTAATCAGCCTCACAAACAAAAACATATAAAATATGAAAAACGCCCATACTGTACTTGTGCATGTGTGTATGAACCATACCTAGATCGGTGAATACAGTGAAATTACAGGGCAGATGTCTTCCCTCATGAGTGCTGGGGTCTCCATTCTTTCTCACCCACTCCACAGCTGCGTCTCCATGGACACCAGCTGGCCAACCACATCCAGCAGGAGGAGGGGTCAACCGAGGCATAGATCACCAGCTGACACACTCACTCAAGCACATCAAACCTAGTAACGTCAGAATGTTGACACATGTGATCAAGCAGCAGTCATGAATTAGTAACTCACCAGCTGACCAAATGGCTCTTCTTTGCGCAAACTTTTATCTGTAATTAATGAGTGGTTCATGACATTTTTTAGTAAGATTGATTTAGTATACACTTTGGATTGTTAGCATACTTCAAGTTAAACCAAACAAAAATGTTTAGAAAGAAATGGTTAATTTCTGTTTAGCCTCATTTCAGTAAAACTGTTTAAAGTTAACTACAATGACCATGGTTCTGCATGGTTGAATAAAAGCGAACAGAAGAACTAAATAAGCAGTACAAACAACAATATGTAGTATACAGAAAGGTTGGCAAACTTCAGGCTTAATTAGATAATAGTAAAAAAATGTAAAAAATGTATTGAAGTTGTTTATTTCACAAATTTCACGTTATTTGATTAAAAAAAATTTTTTACACAAGTTTCACAAAAACAGGAGTTTTTTGTAAGTGAGGAGATCCGCTGTAAATTACACTATAGCGCCATCTGCTGGTGTGTTTACAAAATGCTGTGAGGCGCTATAATATGGTCAGTTGAGTACTATGCTATTTACATTGTATTTATAATATCATATGGTAATGGTCTCTGATTCATGTAAAAAAAAAAAAAAACAACAACATATTTTATGATTTTTTGGAGACTGAAGAGCTCTGAAACTTTTATAAATAGATGGCGACACCAAATTGTTTCTGTTTTATTTTTTATCTAGGTGACTTGGATGCAAAATATATTTTTTTATTTGTATGTATGCGAATGGACATTATAGTTCCATGCTATTATTATTTTTAGGCCTACCTGAAATGATTTAAAAAAAAGATACCAATAGTTAGGCTACAAACTTTACATAGCAGACAGCTGCTTAGTATAAGTTAAGTCCTTGATCTGTACAAGCTGATAACAAATATACCAAGTCCGATGTCTTACCTGTTATTAAAACTGGGTGGGAGCTGAAAACCACCCAGAAACCAGCGAGCATCATTATAGAGCCTCAGACCATGCGGAAGGGCAAGATTATCCTTCAGTTCTCCCAGATCGGCTGCTTATAGACGTCTGCTGTAGGGGTAATTTCAGTTTGTGGGTGTTTATGTGTGTGATCCTCCCTAATGTGGTTGTGCTCAAACCACGGCAGCTAAAAACCCTCCTGTTTCCTCCTGAAAGCAGACGAATCCTACTGAAACTCAAACGAAGAAAAAGCTGACAGCAGAAAACAGAAGCTAATCACTCAATCCAAGAAAATATGTTGAAGAACAATATACTTCCCACAAGAGGTTATCATCACTGTCCTCCATGCAGCAAAGCATCTCACCCGGGGCTGCTGCAGGGCACTGTTCCTAAATAAGTGCACTGTAAATAACCTCGGATAATGCGAAAATGACTACTAACAAGCAGAAACTCATTCGTTTTGGGGTATTAGCACGCATGTTGGGATAATGCAGCATTCAAGTTGTGGAGTTCTAGATGCCAAAGTTAAGCTTTGGTGGAGACCAAAAGCCAAGATTCCTGCAAAATATGTGAATATCTCACTCTTAGTGTATATTTTTGTATAGTTTTTAATCAGTGGTGGCCAGTAACGAAGTATTTTTTTTTTTTTAAGTACCTTTACTTTACTGTAGTTTTATTTTTTAGCAACTTTTACTTTTACTTCTCTACATTCCTAAGCAAATGATCGTACTTCTTCACTACATTTCATAAAACATATTGTTACTTATATATCACGTGCTCCGAGCGAGACGCAGACCAGGGATTCATTAACAAACTGATTCTTTTTAATGAACCTTTAACGCACCAAACGATTCATTCTCGAATTGGAACGATCCGATTGCAGCTGTTGTCGATTCGACAGCTCACTGATTCAAACGATCCGTTCAGAGCGAGTCTCCTGTGAACCGAACTCACAAGAACAACTGGCGCGCGCGACTAACTAGTAACTAGGTTACTAATGTCGAATTATAGGATTAATTACTTTAACTGAAAATCACATTTTTAATGTAAAAATTGTCCGTTTTCTACACTGCTGTAAAGAGTGATATATTCAAGCCCACTGAGGTGAATGCAGACACATCAATATAAGAGTCTCTAGGTCAAAAAACGTTCATAGTCCCTGCTGCTGGTTAACGTTAGCAGTGTTTTTTTAAAATGCTATGCATTTATCCCGGTATAAGTTATTATATTGTCTATGTTTATTCATAACCATAATGATATATAAGTCTATAAATAAAAAAGACTGATTAATAAGGTCTAAATATTGTTATCTGATGCTAATTGTTTAGCTAACAAGCTTGCTAGTGCTAAGTTAAGGTCATTTTTAAATAATATCCAAATATTTTTGATAAATTACATCTGAGGAGAAAAAGAAAGGACGTGATGTTCAGTTAACTACAGTAATTATCAAAGTGGGCCCTCGGGGGGATTTGGCCAGGAGGGTTTACAACACAGACAAGGTTTGAGAAGAAAAGAAAAAAAAAGAAAATATTTTACCTAATACCTAACTTATTCTCCTGTCATATATAACTGTGACGTTCTGCAAAACAATAACCTAAGCTTTAAAACACCTTTTTCTTACTGGTAAAAATCAGATGCTCAAATCTGTTTCCTCTCAAGTACATTGCAGTGTAAGCTTCACAGTGAACGTTACATGATCAATGTGGTCCAATCAACAACAAAAATATACTGTAGCTTGGTTATTTTAGGAAAATTCCAGGTATTTTGAGCAGTAAGATTATAAAAAAATATGTGCTATATAAAATTAAATAGCCTAAAATTGCTAAATAAATCTATCAGTACTTTTTTACTTAAGTACATAAAAAACAGAGTACTTTTGTACTTTTACTCGAGTAAAATTGAAAAAGGAGTACTTTTACTGGAGTAATATTTTATATTCTGTATCAGTACTTTCACTCAAGTACTTGATTTGTGTACTTCGTCCACCTCTGTTTTTAATCAATGATCTTGTTGCAGGTGTTCCTCTCTTTCTCTCCCTGGGAAAAAATGACAACTAGTTAAAGTCTAAACAATCACAAAGTTATTATCCAGTGTTTTTTTGTTGTTGTTTTTTGGCACACTGAAGGCCATGTGAACCAAAAAAACAACTTAGAATCAGTGCAGGTGCAAGGTCAGCTGAAGGGAGTACACTGTAAATTACAACGAAAAAAGTTTCATCCAAGCAATTCTATGAGCATGTCTGAAAAAAAAAATCTGCTGTTAATGCTGTGCAATATAAGCAATCACATCATTGCACCAACACACACACACACACACACACATATATATATATATATATTGTTTTTTGCATATGTAAACCTATTTTGCATGTGACTTTCTTACATTAGCATCTCTCTCTCTCTCTCTCTCTCTCTATATATATATACATACACACACAGGTGTATGTGTGTAGCATTATCAATACTATTACGTATACATTTAGATTTTTTTATTTATTTATTGTTAGTATTTTTATTTATTACTTTTATACTGATTTTCTGCTACCAGTTCACTACATAGTCATAACTATTTTTATGTTGTTTTAAGTTTGGCATTTACCCAGACGTCTTCTGTGAGATTCACCACAACACACCAATTTATTAATTTAAAATCTCTAGCGTGACAAAGTCATACTCATCTACTTATCCATACTCATCTAATCTCAAATGTGCATCTGAACAGCGAAGACCTCTGAGATTTAATTGATAGTTTAAATAAAGAATCAGCACAGATGAGAAATACACTCCGTCTCACAGGCAGAATGAGGGTGTGTGGTTGACTGCTCTTTAATCGAGTCCCTCCACATCTGCGTCCACTCTGTATACCGACTGAAATAGAAGGGGAGTGAAGGCTGGCAAACAGCTCTGTCATTTAAATGATAAAAATACCAGTAGAGCTGGGAGGGTCCACCGCTGTAAGCACAGGCGGCACAGCCGAACATTACAGAGACACATGAGAACTAAACCACAGCATCCCTCCTGTCTCTCTAGCAGCAGCTCTCAGAACGCCTCACAGCACAGAAGTCATGTTAACTTGTTCCTCATAACCCAGTTAACGTCCATGAAGAGAAACCAACTTTGGTCTAGCTGGGGCCTGTCCAATAAAACAAGTTTACCAAATTGCATTAAGCCAGGCTTAATGCGGTTAGTCTGACATATTGCCAGTTCAAAATAAGTCAGACCTATTGAAATAAACTTGTTTTATGAAACAGGTCCCTGGTCGTCTGCCCAGGCCAAGCCAGTTTTAAGATGGTGTTGCATCTGCGAAATTTCACAGGCGAAATCCAGTTATTTTGGAAGTTCCTTATGCAAATTTTCACTGTTGTTTAAATTTTACACGCGTATTCATTGCGCTGATTAAAATCACTGTTTGGTTTGAAAGTGACTTCTGTGCCAGCTATGCTTTATACATCCCAAAACTATTAATAATGGATTTTCGCGGCTACATCGCTAACGTGACCGCTGTATTCATCCCACTGGTGACAGAAATCTGTTCAAAGAGACTCATATTGAGGAAATTAAATATTTTATTAAATACAGTTGAGCCAATTTACTTCATTAAATAGAACTGTAGGGTAGATATGAGTACATTGACATTAATTATGAAAAAAACCCAAATCTAAATAATAATAATAAATTCAATCACAGAGCTGAAGAAAATAACATGTTGATAAAGTGAAGAGAAGATGAACAGTCCAGAAGGTTCGCAGGAGTTTTTGGTGATGGGATTGTTCAAGTGGCTCTGTCTACCTGCTGAAGAGCTTCATGAAGCTCTGGAATCCGTCTTCACCAAAGAAATCAAACGTTCCCTCTGAGCTTCCCAGATGAACCAGGAGCAAGACTAGCAGACCCAACACCAGCAGAGGAATCAGGAGATTCCAGCCCGATGCCAGAATGTTGTACCACTTCGCTTTGTCCGAGCATTCCTGTGCAGC
Organism: Enteromius afrohamiltoni; assembly: GCA_034779775.1. Classification (NCBI taxonomy): domain Eukaryota; kingdom Metazoa; phylum Chordata; class Actinopteri; order Cypriniformes; family Cyprinidae; genus Enteromius; species Enteromius afrohamiltoni. The sequence continues at coordinate 4,015,948 of JAUYWG010000066.1, read as the reverse complement.
ACGCATGTCACCCAAGGTCTTCTGATCTCGAGCCTGAAAACAAGCAGATGGAAATAAACTCAGGTAGTTGACTTTCAGCACACATGCTCCTCAAAAAACAAGGTTCTTCAATGGTTCAATTAAAGGACCTTCTTACCTTCTCTGCACTCTTAAAATTGATTTGCACTGATGGTTTCATGAAGAACCTTTAACATTCAGTCTTTTAATTTCACAAAAGGTTCTCCATTATTAAAATGCTCAGCACACTTTGAAAAAAATATGGTTCTTTTAAGATCTGTTTACTGAAAGGTTTTTTGGGAAACCAAAAATGGCTTTGCTGAGTTAGAGTTCTTAGAGTTCTTTAAAGATGATGTATTGTACCACTTCAGAGGTTTTCTTACCAACTAGAGGTTCTTCTTTTGGACGTTTAAACCCATTTTGGTTCTAATTAGAATTTTGATAGCCCAGGAATATTTCTGAAGACGTTTAAAAGCGGCAAGAAAAAGACAAAGCTATTCAAAAACCTTTGAGCTCACCTTGATGGAGTAGATCAGAGCCATGAATCCCAAGCAGCAGAAATTGACATAAAGAGTGTTGCAGAGCGACCAGACCAGGTAGTCGTTTGGTGGCTTCTTGCCCGCATGGCTCATGTTGACCACCGTGGAGCCGCCAGCCTTTCGGCCAGATTTACAGTTAGTGAGCGGAGTGCAGTCATTCACGTAGCTGTATGTGGCGTTATCCATCCTCGGAGGTCAAGGGGTCGAAACTCCTGGGAGAATCTGAAGAGGAATTACTGAGGAGAAAGATCAGGACACTACTTATACAACACTGCAGATGGGTGGAGTCAGAGACGGAGAGCGATGGAGAGAGTGGTCATTCATTATGTGGTTGTTGCTAGAGAGATGAGGGCAGGGTGCTGCTTCTATACATGGACCCAACAAAATCTCTAGGTTCGTCAAAAAACGCATAATTAAAATTTTAACTGACTCTTTTTAGAGAAATGTAAATAAATAGAAATTCATATACTTACAAAAACATATTTACTGGGTTAAAATGTTATTTTACCAAATATCCTTTTTTTTGTATGAGATTTTAACTGTTTTCTTTAAAAAGAAAGATACAGAGGAGTTGTTAGAGGATAGAAATGTGGATGGGATGCAAGCCGTACTCGAACCTGATTCCTCATCAGAGCACCAAGCATGCATGTGTGCTAAAGCTGCACATTTTAGAAATAAAAGAAATCATTCAAGTTTTGTTCACTGTGGTCAGTGTTATGTTACAAAATATCAGTATCTGGGTTTCCTGTTTAAGAAAATGGTGCCCCCTGCTGTGGATGAAAAAAAACTCCAGGAAGATTTACACAATTTCTTCTTATCAAGTAATGTTTTATTTCTTTAAACATAATGCAGTATTGTTAGTCTTTCGAAGCCATGCAGTTTGTCTCTTGTGGGAGGAACAGCCTAAATTTAGAACTCATTTCTATAAAAAACTTTGACCTCTTTTCCCTAAAAAAGAAATCCTTTTATTAATTAGCCTAGTTTCGTAGGAAAGTAGTAATCACACCCTAATGCAAACACCAGCCACCTTAATAAAGAAAATGTTCACAGCTTTCACACCTCGTTTTCAGAAGAAGAAAAAAAACAGGGAGAAACTAGCATTTATAAAGTGAACCCATAACTCAGTCATAGAGCTCAAATATTCATATTTATTAATTACAAAATGACAAAAGGTGTTACATTCGTATTATCAGAATTATATTCAGTTAAGGCAAAAGGGATGGAAAGAGTTCATTTCTCTTGTTTAACATTAAATGGCATCAGTTGCCAAGATATGAAGAAACAAAAAAATCAGAAGGCTCACACAGTATTATTTTTAAACATTTTTGTTCATTCTCAGATTATTTTTGGCTATTCTACATTTCGCAAACAATCAAAATACAGAAATATGCTCAAATGGACCGATTTAGTTTGGATAAGCTCAAACATGCGTATGCACCAAAGGCCTCAATTTGGTTCGACGGCATTAATCATGATTAAGGATTAACACTTGTGTTGTGAATTGACCATATTAGATATGAAGTCTGTATTTCTACAGCACATAAGGAATGAATTAAGCCTCATGACTCTATAATCACACTCTATAAGAGAATGAATGCGTTTATGTGGGCACTTTGACATCACATCTTAGAAGCAGCAGCCACGGCAGAAGCTCCACCACGAGTATAAACATGAATAGTGTTCTGGAGAGACAATGAAGACAGAAAAGAATTATCATTTTTTTAAATTTCCAACACAGAAAAAAAGGGACTTTTTAATCTTGCAATTCTGACTTTTTTCCCCTCCTCAAAATTCTGCATGTCTACAGGTCAGGTGTATAAAAATGCAGGGGAAAACTAAATTGATAAAAAAAAATAAATAAATAAAAAATTACATTTAGCCCAAAATAAGCTTTCATATATCCAAGTACCTCTGAGATACAATTATAATATTTTTAAAACTTTTTTCAATTTACATTTTAGTTTAATTTTTTTTGCGTCTCTGATGTGTGTTTTGTTAATATAGCTTTTTTAAATGTATGGAATTATAATAATTAATTTCAGCTTTTTATTCGTTTTTTTAATGTTTTACTCGTAGCTATAATAATTAAATACACACATTTTGATACACACTGGTAAAAAAAATCCTTTGGCTTTGAAAATTATTTCATTTTGGGCTTTGGCTATTCATAGTATTTGTAAATAACTGTACATTTTATAAGCAATTTCTAAGTGGAAATACTTTACATTTTTTTCGTGGGTGCACATGAGTGTGGAAGAGCGTTTTCTACCTTTTTCCCTTCCGCGTTGTATTTATCCAGTAGAGCTTGAACCCGAGTGCCATAATCAGGGTGAACGGCCATCAGGTTTTGCACCTGCAAAAAAAAAATAAATAAATTATACACAAAACTGATTAATCCTCAATAACTGCTCAAGAGAATTTTGACTAAGTCCACATGACCAAAAAAACTCATAGGACCACAAACAAAAGACCATACCGCGCGCTTCTGAATAAACAGTTGAGCTCCTTTCATATGGCCGGCCATGTTCTGACACAGGCGCTCTCGCTCGGCTTCGTTTAACACCTCAGTGTAGAACGTGCGCACCTGCAGAACACATCAGAGTGAGAAATGTTCAAACTCACCATACCTGCGATTATTCGTACACAGGCGCAAACAAATTCGCAAACGCACCTGGGTCTCATTGTCATCATCCGCGCTGTTGTATCGGGCCACATCAGGAGACACTTTACACTTGGACTCGATGAATTGCGGCTGGCAATCAGGAGCGCTGAAGCTGTTGGGGAAGTAGTTAGGAGCTCCCCCTGAAGGACAGGAGGGGAACTGCTGTTGTTTTTGCCACACCAATAATTCAGCAACCAATGAGTTGTTGTAATTTATGCCGAAGGATAGTTGTGCTGCCCCAATACTATTTCGTAAACCCAATGTGTGACACTGCGTCTTGTTCTGCAGTGTTTATTATGCGTGTCACTCACCCTGGTTGTCATGCATGCACATGGGTCCGTCTCTCTGGTAGTTAGCCACACGGGTGCGGTAAGGGCAGTTGACGGGCAGCTGGAGGTAATTCGCTCCAAGCCGATGTCTGTGTGTGTCTGGGTAGGAGAAGAGACGCCCCTGTGGCAACAGAATTAGTAATTACAGCATTTAGTCATTCTAGTCACTTTCGCAATTAGTTATTAGTCACTGATGCTTTAATCCAAAGTGATTTACAGGACACTTATTACAAGTAAGCAGAGCTTAATTTCTTTGCCTTGAAGATGAAATAGTGAACAAGCATCTTTTGTGGATCATAAGCCTTCGCAGACGACCTTGTGAAATGTGTCTGGATAGGTTGCTTCATAGGTTTTGTCACACAGCAGTGCAAACATACCTGCAGCATCTTGTCGGGGCTGGGCTCAATGCCGGGTGGCATGTTACTGGGATCGAAGGCCAGCTGCTCGACCTCTGCGAAATAGTTAACAGGGTTTCGGTTCAACACGAGGCGCCCCACAGGAATCAGAGGGAAGTCTTTATGGGGCCACACCTGAGAGACACAGAGCCAGGTATCAGGATAGACACACCTACATACTCATTCTTTATTAGGACTATTTCATAACAGCTATGCAAGTACGGGATGCGGATACCTTGGTCAAATCAAACGGATTCCACTTCCAGTTCTCCGCCTGCTCAAAGCTCATGACTTGGATGTAGAAAGTCCAGGATGGGAAGTTGCCGTTGGAGATGGCATTGTAAAGGTCTCTGATGGAGTAATCCGGGTCCGTGGTTGCTAGACGCTCAGCCTCTTCAACTGACAAGTTCTTGATGCCTTGATCAGTCTGAAAGAAAAGAATGAGCAATAATACAATTAATTAAATTAAATTAATGATTAAAAATTGTAAATGTTTAATAAACAGTATTTAATAGTTATTTTTAAAATATTTTTTATGAATGTTATTTACATATCTTGATTAAATATTTTTTTAATTAGACTACTGTACTTTTGATAATAAAACTGTATTTAAAAAAAACAAAACAAAATACTGAATTTAAAAAAAAAGGCAAATTTGGGGAATAAAACAAATACGAAGAGGCTGTATTTTTGACTGTATCGCCCTAAGTAAACGTCACTTTTAACTGTAGATCAAACAAACAGTAAATACCTTGTAGTGGAACTTGCAGTACACAGACTGTCCCTGAGCATTGACCAGTTTAAAGGTGTGCGATCCGTATCCGTTCATATGACGGTGGCCATCAGGAATTCCCCGATCGCTGAACAGAAAAGACACCTGCACATACACACAAATCGTCACGGAGCAAGACATTCTGCAGAAACATGCAAAAGTGTGCGTGTCTTCTGCTGCCGTACCTGGTGCAACGATTCAGGACGCAAACCCCAGAAGTCCCAAACCATATCCGGGTCCTTCAGGTGAGTCTGCGGATTACGCTTCTGAGAGTGGATAAAGGACGGAAACTACACAGACAGTTAACACAAATACTGTTAATACAAGGACAAGGCTCTTCATGTTACGTGTGTGAACTGCTTCTCACCAGAAGTGCGTCCCTGATAAAGAAGATGGGGGTGTTGTTTCCTGTAAGATCCCAGTTGCCCTCTTCGGTGTAGAACTTGACTGCAAAACCTCGAGGATCCCGGACGGTGTCTGCTGACCCAGACTCACCAGCTATAAGCAAGCAAATACATATTTATCATGGTGCAAAGGTGGTGCATTATACACGAGTGAGAAAACGTTCCCGTCACATTGTTTCTGCATGTGCTCTTTACCCTCTTACAAAACCACCTGGCTGCGTTTCAGAGAACGGAGTGCTGTGAACTTTCTAATCCCAAGTCCAGACTCCCCCAGAAACGTTATAATATCCATACAGAAACGTACCCACAGTGGAAAAGCGAACGGCGATGGGTGTCGTCTTTCCCACATGCTCGAACACTTTGGCTTTGCTATAGCGCGTGATGTCATGGGTCACTTCGAAGTAGCCAAACGCTCCTGTGAGGGGACAGAGAATAGTTCATACTTTCCTTCTAGTACAATCTTTAGTGTCCCAATATTGTCTATCCAGTCAGAACAGAGCTCTCATGCGCTCAAGACCGTCCAATCAAATCATAGTACAGTAATGGTTTTAAGCGTTTCAGTAGGATTTCTTCTTTTTAATTTTCCATTTAAAATATTGTCGCAGAACATGATTTTCAAAAACTGAAAATGTGTTACCTGCTCCTTTTGCATGCACTACTCTCTCTGGTATCCGCTCTCGGTCAAAGTGGGCCATTTCATCAGTAAAAACCACGTCCTGGACCAGCATTGGGCCACGTGAACCTGCCGTCATTGAATTTATCTTGTCCCCTACCGGGACTCCGGCTCCAGTGGTCAGGCAATCTGGCCGCTGAGGAAAAAAAAGCAAAATTAGACAGAATAGCAACACAATAATATCTAAACAAACTCAAATCATTTAACATATTAAACACAAATAATGTGTATTTTAAAAGAGTATGCAATAGTCAGTCCTTTCACATCATATCATAATACTAGTATTTACTAGTCTGAATCCATTTTACATAACATTATGATTATTTATTGAACTAATCTGACATTGTGTAAACTAATATTATTAAACTAGCATAAAACAAATATTAATCTATAGGCATTTGGCCTGAAAATAGCGATTAAATAACTCTAATAGCCATTTATCTACTTATCTTGTTAAAGTTTAACAGTAGGAGAAGTAATTGAGGTCATCTCTCAAATAAATAAAGGGAGAGGGGCCTACATCTCTCTCCCGTCACTATTCCACAACACGGCAGGGATTCTAACAATCTGATTCGCTGAGCGAGCTGTCACTCATGTTATTGACCAATCACGTTAGAGAGGAGTGGGATAGGGCGGGTGCATGGCCGTCTTCCGTCGTTTAACCCACTTCAACTACGAATACATTTCGCATTTTATTATGTAATAAAACATCTGGTTTTGTGCATTTTTACTTACAAACCTTTATAATTTCAGAACGACCGACAAGGCACAAAAATATAAGACCGTAGGGGATACAGTTTTCAATACGCAAACCAGCACTTGACTTGTGTTTTATGCAGTTAAATACAACTATATTAGACAATATATACCGCGATCATGCGTGACAAGCGATAAATATCACAAATATGTGATAAAATGCTTTAATAGCACAATGTAGTGCGAATATACTGTTAAATATTAGGCCTTTTGTCAATCATAACAAGTAACGTTAACGCTATCTCTGCTTCAGATCTAATTAAACTTTAGATTATCATTTTAAAGTAACCCGACACTTAAATAGTCATTTAGATACGTTGTGCACAATAAAACAATAAGTTATAAGCAAATACTTGAGTGTTGGAGCGCTGCGACCTTTGGCACAAATTCTCAATAATGTGCAATAATACAGTAAAATAAACGGAGACCCTTTAACAGAATATAATATCCAAGTTTTGCAGCAGACCTGAGAGCCACGACCCTCCTTCCAGAGTTTCATCTGATCCGTCGCTTTATCTCTGTCTGCCATTATTCAGCTCTTCAATAACGCGAAACAAAACTCCTGCGGATCTAAAGCTCGAGCTCTGTCTACAAGCTTGTTGTTTATTAAGAGTCTGCTCTTTGCACTTGAACTTGAACCCTTGCGTGATCACCGCCCGACTGATATCTATTGGCCACTGCATTCACAACCCAGAAAGAATAAATAGAGTAAAAGCACACACACAATTGGGCGGGGATGTAAGGTGGTTGTGTCTTATTGGTCAAGAGCAATTTTTGCTGTGATACCTGTTACTTTTCTCAACGATGAACATGGTGGCCCGTGCACATCTTGCCCGATTTGTTTTTTGCAGTCAAAAACTGCAAAATTGCAGCTATATAAACTTATATAAATGCATTATTTACATAATGCAATACGAATTTAATCATATTTTTGTTTCACAGTTCACACACACGTTGTGTTTTATGGGGACTCTCCATAGGTGCAATGGTGTTTATACTGTAACTGTAAGTGACCCTACACCTAAACCTACCCCTTACAGGAAACTGTGTGCATTTTTAGATTTTCAGAAAACTTATTTCTGTGTGATATATAAGCGTGTTTCCTGCTGGGGACCTAACAAATGTCACCACAAGAACAAAATTGACTGGTATTCCTATTTTTGTGGGGACAATTGGTCCCAATAAGGTGATAAATACCAGGTGCGTGCACACACACACACAAGCCAATGTGATACATGTTGAACCAATCAAAATTGTAGATTATGTCATGACAGATTTTCATTTTGTTTTTTAAGGGATTGCATGCAACGTTGAAGATTTAACTGCTAGTTCGCTGTACTTATTATTATAATTGTAACAAATATTATTTACATAATGCAATACAAGTGAGACAAGAAAACAAAAATTGACTTCATATGAAACAAACCACATAAAGCATTTTTATTTAAACAATTCATTTGATTGCAGTATGTGCTACATTACATGAGCATGCACTGTAAAGATATGTTTTACCATTCTTTAAATCTTTTAAAGTTCACCAACATCAGATGTACACTGCAAATGAGAATATTGCTTCTATTAGGGTGAGTTTGGCACAGAATGAAGTTTAATGACAAGCGTAAAATATTGTTAGTAGTAAAAACGAATCACTTCATCAAATCAAACAACTTCACTGCAAGAAGCTCAAATCTGATACTTAATCTACAAAACATTTTAGGTGTTCATGATGTGATTCACAGATTTTGGTATGAAGTTTCTACATTCTGTCATCAGAAGATTGAATTATTGCGGCAGTCAAAACATTTCTACATTTTCTTTCGTGCCGAAGAAAACTGTGAAATGAAAATATATACTGGTTTATACATATTCCAGTTTGATATGAATGCATGTATTTTATGCAGTGTTGGGGTAATGCATTACAAAGTACAAAACTACAAAGTACATGTTCCTGTGATGAAATAAAGTAAGGGATCACTCTTCATTTTTCAGTGATCCGGTAAGTTACTATTTTCAAGTTACTTGCGCTACATATATGATTTTAATGTACTAAGGCTAATTTAACAACTATATTTAAGGTCCAACAACAAATATGCTATTGATCAAAAAGCACTTTCTTACATTTGACATGCAAACCAAGTGTGAGAACGGCAGAAAGTAGTGGCTCTTTTGTGAAATGGAAAACGCTTTGTACTGTAATGCTTGTAATAAATCCAAAGCAATTCAAATTCATGCCATGGCAGACAAAAACCTCTGAACTGCAATTTGAATTTGTCAAATTGGCCATGTGAAATGAATCCGTTTACGCTTGGATTTGGAAAATGATTAACTGAATTGATTCATTAAAATAATATCTGATGTTATTACTGTTCAGAGCAACTAGTAATCACATTGCTATACAAAACATAAGAGGTAATTATTAAAAGACTTTTTTACTTTTTTTCCCCACAACTTCCCCAACACTGTTTTTATAAAGTACTTGCACGCCCCCTAGTGGTAAAATGCATTAGCCAAAATAAATAAATAAATTAATTAATTATTTTGCTACTTTGATTAAATTTACTCAGTTATCTTTAAATAAAATGAACAACTAAATTAAATAAATAACAGTGAAACAGAGCACCTCAATGCTGCGTTTAAAGATAATTATGTGGCTCAATTGTGCCACTATTAGGCTAGTAAGTGTCATTGCACTTGCCTGAGAAAATGGACAGAATGTCCTGAAGTTATGCCGTGTATTTGTTATTTTTATGTCTTTAAGCAAAGAAAAATAAGACTATTAAAAAATCCCAATAATAATAATAATAATAATATGGTCAAACAAATAATAATTTTCCCTTTTTTATACTTCGTCCAACAGAATGTGGCTACAATTTCTGTCACATTTTATACTCCACCCAAGGGGCTGCAGCACACAACCAGCCACCCTGTTATTATATGTAGAAATGAAGTTAACCTGGATAAGAAAACCTGGATTTCAAAGACCCTTACAGATGAGACATCCTGAGCCGCTGATTTCTCTTTCTTTCATTACAGTTTCATCCATCCTCGGGACAGCTGAGACACATAGACTTTCACTTTATATTCAAAGTCTTTACTGTTAGGACAGTTAGACAGTAGGCACCATGCAGACAGGAGTCAGAGGTCAGGGGTCAGGACTCAATGACTTAGGTCCTCCGGAGCGGGTGCCACATTGAAACCGGTTTCCGAAGAGTCGCCAGCATCTGGTTCCAGTGAGTTATTCCCATTCCACTGGCCTCTGGTCCAATGATCACATGACCCACATTTTCACCACGGCCATCCTCTGTGCTCTCAGCGACCGTCACTCTCAGAGAGAGATCCTGAAAAACACCATCAAACCTTACAGACACTGATGATAGACAGAACAGAGACATATGACACTAATAATATATAACAGGCAGATAGATAGATAGATAGATAGATAGATAGATAGATAGATAGATAGATAGAACAGCAGACAGACAGACAGATAGATAAATAGATAGATAGAACAACAGACGGACAGACAGACAGACAGACAGATAGATAGACAGATAGATAGATGTGACGGATATCCCGAAGCCACAAACACACAGCCACTTGTAAGAAACCTCTCCTCGAGACCCACGCTTATGCTAACCCTTTTGCTCTGTCTAAATCCACAGAAAGCAGCGTTTGAGCCGGCCAGCCCACACCACAAAGCCCTTACCTCACCAGAGCACCGCCAGGACTCACATTTCCACCTGTTAATACTTTACTGCAATGTCCTTGTCGTGTGATTCTTCTGCCTGCGACATCAGGTGGAGAATGCGGGCAATGCAGAGCCAACCAGCGCAGTGGGCGCCATCGGATGATGTCACTCCCCTCTCGCTCAGAAGACAGGAAGAAGCAGCGCTGGGGGAGGCCTCTCAGCCATCGAAGGGATAAGTGACTACTTTTTCTGAATAAGAGTCATTACCCGTGGCTGGTGAGAGCCGACACTAACCCCGTATTTCCTCTGTCCCAGGCATCGACGTCGAGCAGGAGGGTGAGCAGCCCGGAGGGGTTCCCCTTTTCCCGCCCCTCCGACCGCATGGAGCCTGGATGAGGGAGGTAGCACCCCTGCGTGGGCGGCGCCCTTCTCCAGGTCCAGGAGGAGAGGCGCAGGACTGGACAGGTCTGGTGGCATGTGATGAGGCGCACCTGGATCGAATGGTGCCTCATCACCGCCGCCATTGAAGAATCAAAGGCGCCTCTCCTCGGGAGACCAGTCTCTTCCCCATGCATGCACACTGGTGTCCTTGTGGGTCCGGGAAGGAGGCGGCGGAGCGAAGCAGAGCTGACGCAGGAGGAGCGAGCCGTCCTATAGAGCTGTGAGGAGAGCGAGTGCGACAGGCGCCGGAGCCGCCCCAGGTAGACGCTGAAAGAGGAGTGAGTTGCCAAAAGACACGAGCAGCCGGAGCCGCATCTACTCCGCCCCTTCCCGAAACCCAGTCCCTTCTACACTGCCTGACCCTCACCGAACCCGAGCAGCACAACGAGGACACCAGTTCCCCCTTTTTTTGGAGACTTTTTGGACAGATAGACAGATAAATAGAACAGACAGATAGAACAGGCAAGTAGATAGATAGATAGACAACTGACAAACAGAACACACACACTGCCACTCACGTCACATTTTTAAAATCCCCTACAACACGAAACATGAGTCCCGCCGAAGAGCTTGTTGTATGTAATCGTAGGACAAATGGCTCCTTAGTTTCAAATGGTTTGGGAACAAGGTGATCGCTTTGAAAATAAAGGCGTTTGTCTAGGTTAGAAGCTCATTTGAAACATTGCCACGGTTCATTTAAGAAAATGACAGCTCCGAAGAGACGCCGCTTTAGTTGAGGTAGTGCTAAGGAATTGTATAAGCTCTAGAA
>JAUYWG010000066.1:3987920-4002250 GCA_034779775.1 Enteromius afrohamiltoni | reverse complement strand
TAAAAAAAAAAAACAACCCCCCCCCCGCGCACTAGGCTAGCGATGCGGCTGTATATATATATATATATATATATATATATATATAAACACAATCCGAATTCCGGAAATGTTGGAATGTTTTTTTTCAAATTTCAAATCACATGAGGCAATATTTTATTCACAATAGATCATAAATAATACAACAAATATTAAAACTGAGAAATTTTACACTTTTATCCACTAAATGAACTCATTTCAAATTTGATTCCAGTTACAGGATTAAAAAAAGTTGACACAGCGGGGAACAAAGAGGTTTTTTGAAAAGGCTCAGCTGGCATGTCTAGCAACTAATTAAGTTAATTGACATCAGGTCAGTAACAGGATTAGCTATAAAAAGGAAGAGTGCATAAAAAGATTTTCAGTGGACCCCTTGTAGACACCAGCTTGAAGAAAACCCATGCTTAACTTAATTACAGAAAAGTGGTTTGATTACCTTCTGTCTGACCTCATAGTGGGAGGAGCCATATTTCTCCTGTAGGTAGCGGTAGTGGAAGTTCGGGTACGGAGATGGAGTCGGGAAGGAGCCGGATTTATATAATCTCCACAGATTCACGATAACAACAGCAAACAGAACCAGGAACCCAAACAAAAACAAACATACCTCCCACCCAGGCGGGTTCAGCACCACTGACACACACACACACACAATCGGAAACTCAATTAAAGAACTCATATGAAACCAAAAGGTGTATGAATGATGACTACTCACCGCTCAGATGATATTCAGAAATATCCTGACCCTGCACAGACATAGTGCCACCTGAAACACACAGCGCAACATAACACACTCTTAAACACCTCATCAATTTAACATACCCACAGTTATTGTTATCACAAACTATAATAAATTCATGACCTAAATAATGCAGGCTACTGTGGTTGTACTGTGGTAAAGTAATGGATTCCTATAGTAAGACCATGGCACTACGGTACTATTGTATTATTAACCATATTCTTAGTACACAATACTACAGGATTCCTGAAAGAATACCATGGTAAAATTGCTAAAATACCATGATAAAAGTGTGGTAAAATCATTGTACATACACAAAAAAGCTAGAAAACATATAGAATTACATATGCAAATGTACTACATTATTGCCATGGTAAAAAAGAAAGAAAAAGATAGTAAAATTGCTGTGCCACCAGGGTGCAAACATGATATTAACACGGCTCACATCCATATAAAATTAAAATAGCCAAATATATCATGACAGTATTACCGGTATAAAATGTGGTGTTTTGATGGTACATGCAATATCCAGAAAAACATGTTACTATGATGGATCATATAAAATACTAAAGTATTACCGTACATATCCCAAATACGTAAAACCAACATTTTTTTTTTACCATAATGCATGTATAAAACAACAAATTTAAAACAAAACATGACTTTTTATTATATTAGAATATCTATGCATTATATATTATTATTTTTACATATATAATAATACAGTTATATTATATAATTGATATTAATTATAAAACGCATTAACTTTTTCATAAAATAAGATTAATTTGACTTATTCAGTATAAATAATTTTCACATTGATAAATACTCTGCTAAACTCTATTCAGTTAATTGATTTTTTTTTTTTTTTAACTGATAAAATTTGTCCCCCATTTTCCGTGGACCCTTTGCAGACTCCATTGTCTCCGTTGGTTCGTGTCTACATTTTATTTGGTATATATAAATGTATAATAATTATGGTCGCAAATGATATAATAGCTTTCAAAATCTCAAGTAAGTATGCAGTCACTACGGTATTTTTGGCAGAACCTGTGCTCACCTCGGTTAACGGTTATAAGTCATAAACAATACAATCTTTCCTGGGAGGAAACTTAAGACAGGAAAGTGAAGTTAGGTCTAAAATGAGAGAGCAAGTGAGAGGCGTGTGTGCTGTGAGTCACACCGAGACTTGTGGGTAATCAGATGAAGGGAGCAGCGGGAGCAGAGAGAAGACTTCTGTAGAAGATTATGACAACGGGCCAATTGAAGCTTCTGAGACGCTCTCACAGCGCTCACGTGTTCACAGCCGCAGGGTTATGATCGCTGGCTCGGGGCATTATGGGTTTCACATATCTGCTGTGAAATGAATATGTGTTGAAGGCGTTCTGTCAGGAATATCAGCAGCAGCTCTGTGTTACGGCCCACGCTCAGTCTGTAATGACTACAGGAGCACAGATGGACACACACACACACTCTTGGATCAGTGATACCGTCTGGACGCTGGAGCCAGTATCCCAAAATAATTTCCCAAATGGCACATTGACTTGTGAGCTGTAAACCGTCAACTTGATAAACAATGAATCATGGAGCAGAAATCCAGAGCCTGCTTTCTTCAGTCGGTTTGTTTCCTTTTAGGTCGTGCAGAAAAGTAATGATCGCATCCCTTGCTGTTTATGATGCCATTAGTGAAATAAGATCGAAGCCACTGTGTAGAGATAAAAGTCTTTATCAAAGCAATAGTTCAGCAAAAAAAATAAAACTTCTGTCATTATATACTCAACCTTGTGCAATTATTTTAGCATTTATTATTTTAGCAGGCTACTGTTTATACTGCTATATACTGTTTTATATTATAGTCTTTATTAATATTTGCAGTTATTTTGTTTAGTGATTGTCATTTTCATTTGTTTATTTAGCCCATTTTTCATATTCAGGTTTAGTAGTTTTCATCCTTTAACTTAAGTGCCAAAGTGTTGCCGTATATATATATATATATATATATATATATATATATATAACTTAAAATTGATTAAAAAAATTATGAATAAATTTACATATATATTATATGCATATATTTATGTTTATATGTTTTTAGCCTTCATTTACTAAAAAACACACCAATTCATTTATATGGCCTATTATTATTTGATACTATTTATAGTATAAGACCAATTTTAAATAAGCATTTGGTTTATTTTAAACCATTCACTTTTTATGGGACATTTTGAATAAAATCTTTTTTTATATCTAAAAAGAAATCCTTAGAGATTTTATTAATGGGGGGGGAAGCTATAAAAAGGAATTTCCCTCTAAAGATCTGTATCTCTCATGAAACCCTAAACGCAAGTTAATATACTGTAAGAAGCATCTAAACTGATTAAACCTTGAAAACAAATTGATTTTCTTCTAAAAGCCTCTCCACCGGCGAGCGCTGGTATTCCTGAAGCCCCGACCCGAGACTCCGCGGGCGCGTGACAGCCAAACTAAATCACGAGAGCTAATCAAGACGCTTTGAGCGGCCCTGTGGCGCTCATCATTCAGATATGATTGTTTTCCAGAGCGGATGAAATAAGGGCCGTGATCAGGAGCGGCTGGAGGGGCTCAAGTCTGCACTGTCAGCTACTCTTCTGAGGAAGAGAACGCTAATAAATCAAGCGTGCTTTTAATCTCCAGAATGACTCATAATAACACTTTCACTGAAACACAAGAGACGCTGCCTACAGGAGGAAACCTCTCTGGAGGAAGAGCAACCCCAACCACAACAACTGAGACATAAACAACGACACACACACACACACACACACACACAAGAGCACAAAAACTCCCAAAATGGCCTAACACACACCCCATGTTTCCATTTCACATCTGTTGTACGGGGGCCACAGTGTGTTTTATTTGACCCTTGGGTGTTAAATGAATTCTCCCCATCAGAGGAGGGTCCAATCACGTCACCATGGTAACCACCCGGACCGCGGGCACGCGCACTGCATCAGCACGTGAACGGGCCTGAACTTCCAGTTGCACATCAAACCAAAACCAACAGGCGGAAAACGCATGAGAATAATTATGCAGGTCTGAAAGACATATTGCACCATGATAAATCGCTGCGCGAAACCGTATGCATGAAATTTCCATAACGCAGGACAAACTCGCAACATATGCACGTGCAATATGAGCGCTCATAAACAGCAGATCACGAGCGCTTATGTGTGCTCCTACCTTCAGCAGTGTCTGTTTCTCCCGCTCCTGCTCGCGCACACTTTCATCCATCAATTAACGCGCGTTAACGCTTCAGATGCACGTGCAGGACCCGATCGCTTCCGACGCGCGTTTAGATCGGATCTGAAGTGAGTCTTGGTTTTCCTCTGCGCATGATGAAGATCTGAATGCAGGAGTCCCACCCCTGCAATGCAACTTCAGCACCAACACACACACACACACACGGGCGCACACACATACATAGACGAATAGGGAGAAGAGGCTAGTTGTCACACTGAATATTTCTCAGGGTTGATTTAGGCACACTGAAGTCTTGGCTGCAGCATGCTATTGAAAATTCCCAATGTTAATAGCCAGGTAAAAAATACATTATATAGACCGTTACATAAAGCTTTGTGCTTTTGTGAAAACATGCCCCGGTAGTTGTACTAAGTGGGGCAAGTTGTCACAGTGGAACCTAAAATAAAACAGCCTATCGTATTTAAATAACAAAAACTAAGACCGCAAATGCGTCACGACACAAGACATTACAAATACTTCAATGAAATGATTAAAATACAGCCTGCATGTAACTAAACAAGTCCTGGGAACACTTGTTTTAGCTCCACCTTCTTTTTTAATTGGATACATGGTTACTTTATTGTTGTTTATGGATCTCTGACTTCGATAAAGAATACCATGGCACTACCATAAATACATGGTAGTATAGTATCCGAGTATCTTACGCCACCAAGCGGTCATAAACAACAGCAACCATCATCAAAATCTGCAATTAATAAAAGTGACTTAATTAATAAAACCTTAAGAGCTACTGGGTTTATTGTTCAGGTGAGCATATCCAATACCATATATTAATATAAATAAAGGTAGTATACCAGTATTTATTTTCATCCATCCTAATAAATAAATCACTTCCAAAGAACAAAATGTCCCCATGAAAACAAACATTTATTTACAGGACGCCAACCACCACAGTAACAAGAGGAGTGATGCCATGTAAACTTAGTGTGCTGTGTAATAAACGAAAATAAAGTCTGAAAGCCTATTGAATGCCATCGTGATTTTAGAGTATAGAAGTATCATTGTTAACAGAGTTTTCATAAAAACTGCAGGTAATGCCATGCTCAAAAGACAGAATCATTTCAAACTCATAAAAGTTAAATAAAAGGGAAAACAAAGTCATGAGAAATAAAAAAGCAGAGGTAAAATATTTACAATTGTTCAATCAAAACGATTTACATTCAGTATCTCAATAAAAGTTTTTTGGTCTTCATTGATGTCCGGAGTTCAGTGTGTGATGGTAGAGTTCAGAACTCCAGTCTTGACGTTGGATTTAGAAGCATTTGAGAGCTCCCGCTGTAGATGACAACACAGACATATGAATATGAAGTCATACTATTAGACAGTCCATAACCCTTCATGTTTAAGAATCTTTTAGCGGTCTTAAAGGTATAGTTCACCAAATAAAGTTAATTCTGTCATTTACTCACCCAAGTTGTTGCAAACCTGTATAGGTTTCTTCAGTTAAAAACAAGATATTTTGAATGTTGGTAACTAAACAGTTGCTGTTAGTACTCCATAGCACAAAACTAAATACTGAAGTCAGTGGCTACTAGCAACTGTTACCTACTTTATCCATATTATTTTGCACTTTCTTAAAGGGGTCATACAAAGACAATTTTCCACAAGCTAATATGATTCTTTAGGAACTTAATGAAAGGTTTGTAATATAGATTGCTTTAAAATTTCTTAAAGATAGTAAAAAAAAAAAAAAAAAAAACTAATTTTACAGCTCTTTTAAAATCACTCTGTTCTGTGTACTTCCCCTTTAAATCTTCAGGAGCGCCGCTGACCCCTCCCCTCTTTTCCTAGGCGCTCAAGGATTTGCAAAGATTCATTAAAAGACATCATCTTCAGCTTCTGTAGGCGAGGCTGGATCATGAATGATTTGTGCGAACATAAACACATTTAGGTTGATCATGGGCGCATTGACTTGTGAGCTGTATAAGGGCAACTTATTTTTCTTTTAATTTAATAAAACTACTGGTGGATCTTCATCATTGTAGGGTGGTTGTGTACACACACTCCCAACACACACTTCAGTCCAAACAGCTTGAAAAAGTGCATGATCCCGTTAAGCGCGTGAGTAAATGACGATTAACTGTTTGTGAACTATCCCTTTAATACTAAAATCTCTTTTTTTATTAGAAAGATCTGTGAAAGTTTGTTTAAATAGTTTAACATTCTGCCCAGCAAAACTGGACCCAGGAAACCGATACTGAGAGAAAAGACTAATTTCACACATCTCCAATAGGGTTGTAACGGTATACCATCCCTCATCCCTCAAAAAAGTGTGTTACAATAAACCATGTTCAACCAAAAACCATATCTCCTTTTATTCATTTCAGGGTCAGTAGCTGATGATTATAATAATAATAATAATAGTTTAATACCGCATACCATGATATTTTAAGACGATTATTAAACCGTGAAAATCAACCCTAATCTCCAATTTGGATTTCACAGGGTCTTTAAAAACAGCAGATTGTATTTTAGTTGGTGTTCTTTTGTTCTCATTCCACTGTTAGAAGCTGAAAGCGCACAAGCACACGAACACAGACCCTCCTCCGTTAGTCAGGTTAGACGAGAAGAGTGTGTGTTAGTGTGATGGACAGTGAATGTTTTCAGATATACAGACCTGGACGCTGCAGTGGATTCAGAGTCCTTCTATAACAGAAGGCAGAGTAAGCACACGGAGGTCACTTGATTTCATCTGCTGCCTGCGTGTCTAGACGGCTAACTGCCGGGCAATGAACTTACCGCAAATTCAGAGTAGGAAGAGGCCACGGATGTGATGGAGTAGTTTCTTTGAGGGCTGGCAGCCATCGAGCGCATTGCTCCACTCAGATGGGAGATATTCTCCTTATTCCTCTCCAGCCCACGAGGGGTTCGGCCACGGGCAGGTGTCCGCGCACCCAACTAGCAGAGAAACGGTTTACCGCTTTAATGATTATACTACAACTTAATAGAAAAATATCTAGTGCTTAAAGCACGGCTCACCTTGGTGGAGGAAAGGGGCGGTCTCATAGAAGGGGAGGAGCATATTGAACGGAGTGTTGTGTTGGGGGTGGAGCTACACATGCTAGAGGTGGAGATGAGCTTAAAAAGAAGAATGCATTGTTTTTAAAATAATATATTAGCACATATTGAGAGAATGACCAATAGACTATTTCAAATCTACCGATACACAATTTTCTGCTTTTAACAGTCAGTCATATTTTAATTTTGGTAATAAGAAACATTACATTAAAATCAAAATATTAAATTAGCAATTTTCCCTTATTAAAACTGATCTGTACGTTTATGATGCATCTATTAAAGTATATTGTTATTCACACACAGAGACATGTATTTAGGAGAAAAAAACCCTCCCATTTTGTAATAAATGCATGTCTCTGGGTGTGTGCGCGAGATGTTTTTGACAAAATTGTAAAAAACATTTCTTATTAGCATAAATATTAAATTTACTTAAGCAATTTGTGTACACATTTATCATCATAAAACTATACATAGGTTGCTTAAAACATGTTTACATGTATGCAAGGTCAGAAAACACTTTAGCTTTCTCCAAAAATAGGTTTACTTTTACCCCATTTCTAAATGATTCGTAAACGACTCGTGTGAAGCAGCTCGAAGAATCAGTCTGGCTAAACCCCTCCCTCCCGTGAGCTTTCACTGCTGTGATTGGTCAGATAGCGCAGTCCTTTATGTTTGGAGCGCGCGTCGTAAAACGAAACGCCCATTGCCATAACGGAATGATAGCGCAGGGTACAGCGTCTACTTCACATGATGTAATCCACGTGGAAATTGTACCATTTGTGGGCGGGGGAAGCTGTTTGCGCCATATGACGTGGGCGGACATTATGCAAATATGCACACTGCATGAACGATCATATTTGAAAAGACATAACATGGGCACTTTAAGTACGAGAAACTGGAGCGGCTGCAGTCAAAGCAGCTCTGAGCTTACAAACGCACTTTTTTTTTTTTTTTAAAAGCTTCCCTGGTATTAATATTGACATGTCGGTTGATAATTAGTACAACTTTGCAGTCAGTACCTTGCGTGTTTTTCCAGGCGTCGGCGTTCCGGCGAGTCTCCTCTTGGTTGGGGTTCTGATGATGGTGCCATATAACAGATCTTCCTCGGTCTGTTTAATTTTCTTCATTTGCTGCACAGCACAAAGCTCACGTCATAAACTAACATTCCAAATAAAAGGAACGTCAGTAGTAGTAACATCAAGAAGAATACGCTCATACCCGTTCCTGTTTTTCTCTCTCTTTCTCCATGCGGTGTTGATTCCACTGATCTTCCACATATTGCAGGAATGGCTGCCCGTTCACACGAAACTCTTTACGGTGCGCCGCTTCCCATTGGTCAATCTGAGCCTTCAGACTCTTCTCCAACTGGACAATCAGACAAAACATATAGATCAATTAGCATACAAGCCAATCTAGGCAATCAAGCATCATGAGTTTGCCTAAAGAGCGGCTCAAACCTTCGGCAAACTCTTCTGCAGGTCGACTCTCTGTTTCTCCTCCTTCAGCAGGTTTCCTCCTCTGTTGTTAAAGCGAGACGGGTCTGTGGCTTTTTTCTGGAGAAACATGACCGACCGGAATTAGACTCAATTTCAGGAACTCTACAGTTTCTTACTTCTCACTTTATTAATCACCTCCAGTTCCTGATAGAGAACCCAGTTGCTGCTCCAGGTGGAAACGGCGTCATATAGCTCACTGTGCTCTGCATAATCCTGCTTCAGACGCTCCAACTCCAACTCATGCTCACGCAACACGTCCTCATCCAGATCATCTAACACCACAAAACACCCCAATCTTACATCAGCCAACCTTCGTGCATTTTTAAATACTACTGCTCAATGCCAACTAACACGGTCTTCAATCAATATGCCACATTAAGATTAGGTCAGCATTACATCACATTTTGTACTCAGAAGTATGCAAATTGTGATTTGGCCAAGCAGCTAGCAGTTGGCATACCGCTGTAGTAGGGAGTGAAGGCTCGTCTCTGCTCCGGGCTGTAGTAACATTTCTCCCAAAACTTGACGATCTCTGATCGGATTGTGATAATAACACGCTCAATGTTTTTCTTCTTCAGTTCCTCCAGTCGCTGAAGCTCTGCCTGCAGCTGTGACACAGCGAGAAAGAAAGCGATGTTTCGAATTCCAGCAGAAGCTCGAAACTACATGACCTAGTTTAGCGACAGGTGAGTGTACTTACTGCGTTCAGTCTGCTCTTTGTGCTAGTGTGGGTGTTTGGCACGAGACTCTCCCTTTCTTCCTCGGGAACCTGCAACATCTCCCACAGCTCCTCAATACGACCACGGATGGACACACACAGCGCTTCGCTTTCAGCTTTCCGGCCCTCCAGCTAAAATACAACACACACTTCATTAACCAGCGACATTTCACCTACTGAAAAACAAAACACCGACATCAAAAATAAATAACAAAAATCACTGTTGGTATAATGACACCATAGCGCAAAGCTGAATTTTCAGCGTCATTACTCCAGTCTTCAGTGTCACATGATACTTCAGAAATCATTCTAGTACAGGCATGAAAATGGGTCGGGGGGTAGTTTTATATCATTTTTGTACAAAATCATTTGAAAATGTTAGTGCACTTAACCCCAGCCGCAAACACAGCGCACGTGACTGTCCGCGCGCAGGTTTCGTGCATCTAATACCAATGCATTCCGAAGGGTGTTTAAAAAACACATCTAAAGTAAAACGCGACGGATGGAAGCACACACTGTCAGGCAACGTGCAGGTGTCTCAGCGCACATGTGACATGCGGGAAAAACATCGATTCAGAATCGTTGAAGAGAGAATCGCGTTGCATCGATTTTTTTCTCCCACCCCTATTCACCACGGTTTTGTGATTATACTAATTGGGATCAGTCTGAATGACTAGCAATGCACGCATACAATGCGTGATCTCTGAGCCCCTAATAAACACGGAGATGTTAGTCCCGTCAGAAATAGTGCACGAAGATCACGGACAGGTGATACGAATCGAAGCTCACAGGTACAGGAGTTTAGAAAACTAGTCCCGTCCGAATAGGGCTACTTTTCCATCGTATCTATATGATTCACGTGGGGTCACCTGTTTGAGCTTCAAAACGGCGAATTTCTCCGAAAGGTGAGGGAGTTTTGTGCCTGCTATTGTGCTGATTTGGTGCTCAAGCAACTTATCTTGCTTATTTCTGGAAATCATGATACAATATTTTATGATTTAGTAAAAAGTTTAGGAGGAAGAAAAAGCATTTATTTTAATCAAGTTTTTTGTAACATTATAAATTACTTTTAATTAATTGCATTCCTTGCTTAATACGAAAGTAAATAAATCAGAAAAGGGTTCATCATTTCAATTGAATGGGTTAAGGCAGCCAAGATTCGCCTGCTTTGTTCCTTATTTTAGCTGACAGCGTTTGGGTTACACCCAAAAATACAAAGGAACAGCAAAGAACCGTGTGTACCTGGTGCAGTAACACTTTGAGCGAGCTGAGGTTTTCCACGGAGAGGCAGAAAGCGTCTTCATCTTCACACACAGCGTCTTTCTCAAAGGATGTGTCAGGATGCTGTTCCAGATCCTCCATCAACACTGTGATCTGATGCTTCATTTCCACAAACTCTGCATGACGGCGCTCCTATAAACACACACAAGCTGTAACCAAACTGGAAATGCTTTCATATTCAAAGCAGCGGGTAGGATATACCAGCTGCCAAAACACGGGAATAATTAGGTTTCTCTCTCTCTCCCTCAGAATAACTACATTTATTTGATCAAACTGCAGTAAACACGGTAATTGTGAAATTTCACTACAAGTTAATAATTACTGTTTTATATTTAAATATATTTATTCCTGTGACGCAGAGCTAAATTTCCAGCATCACTGCTTCAATCTCGTGTCACATGATCCTTCACAAATCATTTTAAAATGCTAATTATAGGTGCTCAGTTATAATTGATTCTTACAGTAAATAGACCCCCCCCCCCCAGAACTTTGATGAATAGAAACAGCATTTATTTAAAATCTTTAATCTGTGTTGTCTACAAATACAAAGTGTAAAAAAAAAAGAAAGAAAAAGTTCTCAATGCATGATATCATCATATCAATCTATTATATTTTATATATATATATATATCTAGCTCTCTATACCTAGCTCTCTCTCTCATATATATATATATATATATAGATCTATCTATCTAAATAAAACAATGAATCTATACTTTTGACTGGTAATATATTTTTTGAAAATTTAAAACCGCATGCATTTCCTGAATGGTCAACTTAATATTTTTCACATTCAAAAAAAACCAAACAAACAGCTCTGAAGTGTGTTAGTGCGTTTTACCCTCTCCTTATTGCGGGCGTTGAGGTGTTCTCTGTAGTTCTGCAGCTGCTGTTGTGACGGCACGCGTTCGGGGTGGATGGGGAAGAGGTCATCACACAGGATGTCACACAGATCTTGATCTCGCTGAATAAGAGTTTTCAGCTCGCTCTGACGAGCACTTTTCTCTTTCAGCATCATTTTGACCTGCGTACGCAGATCCTTCTCAAGCTGCAGCATCGTAATACCATCATCCCCCTGCCAAACACACAAAACCTCTAAATGGCCGGCTTGACAAAACATCCAGAAGCAAAAGGGCACAGACTGTTATTACGCGGTTCTCCGAAAGTCTTGTATCGGAGCGACTCACCTGATACTCATCCACCTGAAGCTCACTACACAGGCTGGCCACCTCTTTTCTGCACGCTTCAATACTGCTAAGCAAGCGCTTCTTTAAGCCCTCCTCCTCTGCAATCATCATATCCAGCAGGTTCTGCAATCACAAAGATTACACAGTGAATGTGTGTCTCCTTTCTCCAGCCAGCGAGAAACACGAATGACCTGAACTGACTTTGATGTGCATGTGAACGGCGTCTGTTCTCTGCAGCCTCTGGTCTTCTGGGATCCCGATCTCCTCCCAGATATCCTTCAGCTCACAGAGAGCCTTGTTTAAACATGCCACAGACTCTGCAGCGTGGATTTCACTGAAATGACACACATTCATGTTTAATACATGCTCCTGATTGAGTTACAAATTAAATAATTATAGTAAAACGAACCATTTTTTCTAATACTTCTCTTATCAGCATTATTGACAATTACACTTATTATTGCGCTACAAATATATTAGCAAAATAATAATTTCTAATCATAAACGCATTACTGCATTACTGAACAATACAATCACTATAACGGTCCATTAATAACATAAATATTGATTAAAATTGACGTAACTGGAAAATGGCTGTTTATAAATATCAGTACTTACGTAACTTGCCAGTACTAAATTTAAATAAACTAAAAGCAAATCACGAAAACATCGAGCATTTTTAACCTCGACTCGGACGCTATTT
Source organism: Enteromius afrohamiltoni (assembly GCA_034779775.1). Taxonomy (NCBI): domain Eukaryota; kingdom Metazoa; phylum Chordata; class Actinopteri; order Cypriniformes; family Cyprinidae; genus Enteromius; species Enteromius afrohamiltoni. The sequence continues at coordinate 3,989,775 of JAUYWG010000066.1, read as the reverse complement.
TCACTTCACTGTAAGCTCTTCAAACCTCACATTTCAAATTCTCTCTTTCTCTTACCTCTTCCTCATCCTGTCCTTCAGCCGCAGATCTCTGATGAGATTTAAGTGCTATTTTAACACTTCTGAACTTTATCGTACACTTTACTTCGCGATCTATCCGAGGACGACTGGCTTAAAACGTCTGGATAAAAAATTCAAACGCCGCACCGAAACGCCTCTGTTCTCTGATTGGCCGAGACCAAGCTAGGCAACTAGATTCTGCTCGCTGATAGGCTGACCGACATCATAGAACGCTTTCAAGTGCGCTGATTGGCTGCCTTCAAGCCAGCTGACTGACCAGTTTAACTGGCTGCTGATGAATGAGCCATGACGTCCGGAAGCATTAATCACCATTAATCGAATTTTGATTGATTGATTTATTTGTTATATATATATTTTTGTGACTAATTTACTAATACCGTTAGGCCTATGTGACGAGTTTCTTTTTGGTTTAAGAAAATAATTTTCAGATATTAAATTATATTGTAAATACATAGATAAATACATTAAAAAAGCAGTATCTGTGAAACAGACTGACAGAAACCAGAAAAAGCAACCGATCAGAGATCAGAGGTTTATTATTTTGTTCTGTTGTTGAATACTGATAGAGAAACTAAATAAAAAGCAGTGATACTGTTTGACAGTATTTATCCAAACCTGCACTTCTTATTACATTCAAAACATTAGGAAACTAAATAACTGATGCATAATAAATGTCACAACAGTATTCAATTAGCCATTCAAATTGTCCCCAGCTCTTTTCAAAATATGCTAAAAATGTGTTTTCGTTAACTAGATTATTAATCTTTGTCACGATAAACTGATTTACAGTTCTGCCATCATCAATATGTGATAAATCTTTGACATAAATAAAATCAGTCAACAAGCAGCACTGGAAGACATGTTTGAAATATTAAAGAATACATTCATTCATTGTATTTATACATTCATTTACGGAGCTGAAGTAATAAATTCATTAATGCATTTATAGAAATGATTCATATGCTCATATAGCTGAGGATTTATACATTTATTCATGGAGTGGAGGGTTTTTACTCATGGGGGTGGCTACATGGTGTGTTTTCAGCCACTGCGGGTCATAAGCTCTTCCAGGGCTCTCTCTTTATGGTTCTCATGCACCAGTAGAACTTCTTTAATGGTGCTCTGCTGGAAGCCCATCTCACAGAACTGAGCCAGCAGAAACAAGAACTCTGAAGCCTGAGAAAAACAACAAACATATACAGTTACACGTCATATTTGATGCACTAAATGTTGGCTTGATTTGTGTTTGTAATGCTAAATACTAATTGGATGTGTATTTTGAGCAGGGACATGTGTTTTGGCTGTGATTGGTTTTCGGCATGCTAAATGAAGATTTGATGGAGGGTTTGTCCACTGAAAACCAATTGGTTGCTAAATTGAGACATATTTGTTGCACTAGATGCCAATTTAGATGCCGATTTGAGGGGCTTGTTGCACGCTGAATGCCAGTTGGTTAAATGTTTTGGATTTTTTTTGTCCATTGAATGCTGAATATCTGCACTGGATGCTGATTGGTTGCTGATTTGAGGGGTGTTGGTTGGTTGAGTGTTTAAAGCAGATTTGATGGGTCTTACCTTGGTCTCACAGTTCTGGAACATCTCTAAAGCTTCTTCCACCTGAGTCTTATCGAAACCCAACCGACAGAGACGGTCACATGACATCAGATAACTCAAAATCTGGAGATGGAAAAAGAATGGGCAAAAAATGTTTTATATATATTTATATATATATATATATATATATATATATATATATATATATATGTATGTGTGTGTGT
>JAUYWG010000066.1:3949287-3962583 GCA_034779775.1 Enteromius afrohamiltoni | reverse complement strand
CCATTTTTCTAACAGAGGATCTACAGTTCACTTGTTTAAATTCCCAATATAAACCAAAGGCCGGACCACTCACTGCACAATACTGAATAGGACTTTTACAATTAGAATAAGCTATGCCTTTATAAAAAGATGAAAAGGTTAAGAGTTCAATTAAACACAGTGCCTGTCAAATACTTCAGAGGTCATTGCGTCTGTGCTTCTAGATGAAAAACAGAAAATCAACCGTAATAAATCCTAAAACTAATCTGGCTATAGATTTAGTGTTTGGAAAATGTGGATTTGGCTAACTATAAAATCTATAAAACCTAATTAGCCTTAAATACATTAAAACATAATAAGTATCACTTTACAGAGCAGCTAATAAAACATAATCTAAAGCAGGATTTAGGAACACAAACCTCTTTAATCTCACACACAACCATTTACTAAGCCAACTTTATGTATTTCTTATTTCTTTGACCGCTTCAGTACTGGGGGTTAACAAAGATCCGTCCCATTGTCGTGCCTGTATGAGAGAGTGAGTGAGTGAGTGAGTGTGTGTCTAGGGGCAGATATATTTTTGTGCTCTCTGCTAAATCCATCTGCAGACTGAGAACAACATTCCATTGCACAACATCTGAGATGAATGGGAGAGAGACAGACACAAAGAGAGACAGGAAGCAAAAGAGGGACAGACAGAGTGTTCTCAGGAGGATGCAGCAGCTCGTGCGTTAATGAAGCTCTTTATGGCTTTCAGACAGATGGAGAAACATCTCTCCACCCTCCATTTCCCTCCTCAGAGTTCATGTCACTTCTCCTTTCCACCACTGTTCTTTTTTTTTCCAGAATTTGATGACTCTGTACTTCCTTGCTGCATACTGAACACACTGGATCTTTGATCATTCTGATCATGTTTCTGACGCTCCTTTCAGTTTTTTATAGTGTCAGCTGTACTTGAACAACCAACTGTTGAAAGTTATAAGAAAAGATCTAGTAGCTAGAAAAGGCAGAGCTGGACATCGTGTGCATAATCACACCAGATGTCCTCAGCACAAAATCAAACAGGCAGATGTGATGTTTTTTAGAGATGTGTCTCAGGACAGTGCCAGGAAATGTGGCACAGCTGTCTGGCTAGGGAACATGCTGCCACAATCTCTACGAAAGTGACAAAATCGGTGTGGTTTATTCATATAATGCTTCCCAAGAGAACAAACCGAGGTGGGAACAAGGTACAATTTTAAGGCTCCTGCTTCTGCAGGCCACAGCATGGAATATCTTGGAAAATATACCAGCAGTCTATACTCTTAAAGATCTAAAGGCCTGGTAAACTGAAAAGCTGTTGGTTTTAGTGCCACAGGGATTGGCTGATAATGAGTAAAATCATTAAATCGCTAAACAGTGCAACGAGTCCCAGTCTCTGTGCATTCGGGAGTTTGTTGTTCTCTTGCTCCTTCACCGAGTCTCGCTCATGTTTCACATACCTGAGTGATGACATCACTCCAACTTCTCAGATCTAAACTCCACCCTCTCACTCTCCAGAGCTGCCAATGTGTGTGTGAGACGCTCAGTGACTGAGAAGTGAGGGGTATTCAGTGTATGGGGGCTACAGCCAATCAGCAAATATTGATCTAGAGGAACTACAACAGATTAGGCCTAGATATAAAATTACAGATGTGTGAACCACAAAAAGGTATTCAATCTCTGGGGTATATTTTTAGCAATAGCCAAAAACACATAGTACACATGATAAATTTTTCTTTTATGACAAAAACTATAAGGATATTAACTAGCTAAAGATCATGTTCTATGAAGATGTAAAACTTCTTACCGTAAATATATTAAAACCTAATGTTTATTAGTAATATGCATTGCCAAGAACTTCATTTGGACAACTTTAAAGCTGGTTTTCTTAATATTTAGATTTGTTTGCAACCTCAGATTCCTGATTTTCAAATTGTTGTATCTCAGCCAAATATTGACCTACCCTAACAAACCATACATCAAAGCTCATTTACTCAGCTTTCAGATGATGTATAACTCTCAATTTTGGCTTTGTGGTCCAGGGGTCACATATAGAGTTACAGCAGTAACTAGAGCATGTGCAGGAAACCGTAACAGAAGCTAGAGCAAGTGTAGAGTTACATCAGACAGAGAAGGTATAGAATTACAGCAAATTTGTATGTATAGAATCACAGCAGCTAAAGCAGGTAGATTCAGCAGAACTGAGTAAATACAGATTTCTAGCAGAGTGGATATAACCTTACAGTAGTCCCTAGACCAGAGTTACAGAACAGAAGCTACAGCAAATGTGACCTGGATGATAACGAGTTAAATTCACCATAATTACAGGTTTACAGCAGCTAGAGCGGTTTTGAAGTTACAGCAGTAATATAGAGTAACAAGCTAGAGCAACAGCAGAATGAGTACGTATAAAATAACAGTAGAGCTGATATAGAGTTACAGTAGCTGGAGTACAGGTAGATACGTAACAGCAGCTAGAGCATTTGAAGTGCTACATCAGTAACTGGACCAGGCACAGGCACAGAGCAACAGTATCTAGAGCGACTAGAGAGTTACAGAATACTGAGTATATTATACTAATTAGGGCTGATACAGTGTTACCGCAGATGGAGCAGATGCAGATTTACAGCAGCTAGAGGCTTTATAGAGTTACAGCAGTAACTAAAACAGATAAAGAGTAACAGCAGCACCTAGAGAAAATGTATAGTAACAACGGACAAGCGTTACAATTAACAGAACAGCAGCGAGAACAGGTGAAGAGTTACAGCAGATACCCCACAAACTGTGCTGAGAAAAAGACGCCCCACAAATTATTATTGCCTTATATTCACTACACACAACCAATTACATCAACAGATTGAACAAAAACCTCATTTTTTTGTAAAGCATCAATGCAGCAGTGTTGCTTGTGAACAACAGGATGCACGTTCACTGTGCTAGCATAAGACTGATTGGAAACGACTCAACACCACTGGCAGGTCTTGCTGGGTTACCATGACAACCTAAAAGCTCATACACGCACACAGACCTGAAACGCAGGTTCCAAAATTACTCTTCTTCACAACTTGGAGCAAAAAATGTCTCAATGCTCGAAGCGATTACGGCACCATCTAAGATCATTAAAACCTGAGATCTGAAACGCATGATTCCACATTCCTGTAAAAATTCGACCCAGAGATCCTCTGAAGCTCCAAACCAGCCTGACCCAGTGGATCGCGCTTTTTTTTTTTTCAGCTTCTTGAACACAGCTGGCACCTTTCTAGAATAATCAGCACCTGATAACACATGATTAATCTCCGTGACTGTCTACTGTGAAGCAGAAGAGCGCTCACGGGCTCTTAAACAACAAATTCATAAACAAGCAGCAAAAAAAAAACAGCACTTACAACATGATCTCCTCCACGTTCCTAAACAAATTAACTAGAGAAACCCGATTCGTGGGAAAGCTAAGAGGAAAACACATTACGATAAGATCCATTATGACATTAGAAGCTTTTTACTCGGCTTGGAGTCTCTCTGCCTGTGTTTAAATGAATTCTCTGGTCCAGCATGCTACTTAGTGTCCAATGGGATGATGTTCTTGGCCAACAGAAACTATCATTTATCAGTGTCATGTAAAGTGCCTTGCCAAGTCTTTATGTTCCTTCAATCTGAACTGATGGTTTCTGGTGGTTGGCTCCCTGTTGTCTGACTGATTCGTTGCAACGAGTGCACATAGTGCCCTATTTGAGAAAAGTGCATCATGGGATCTAAAGGTTTCATGCAGTGCATGTGCATTTTCAAATTTATCCTGGGGGTTTCAAGTTGAAGACCGTGAAACTATCTGAAATATCCTGCCCTCTGGACATAAAAATGAGAGAAACTGCTAAAAATAAATAATTGATGGCACTTTTTTATTTTGTTCCCTGAAGCATTTATTTTATCATCATAATATGATATATATGCGTGTATATTTATATATTAGTGCTATCAAATGATTAAAGTATAGTTATTTAAATACACTAAGTTAAAATAATGAAATGTTGCTCAAAAATAAGTTTCAAGGTTTTTAACATTTCAGTTCAAGTAACATTTCTTTTCTAGGACAGTGTTTCTGACTCAAATCTGAAAGTACAGAATAAATATGAATAGAATAAATATGCCCCTCCCCTAAAACCAGTAGAGGGTTAATAATAAAATGTAAATGCGAGGAGGGAGTAGTGCATAACAGACCAAAAAAATAAAAATTAAAATCCAGCGTCTCCTTTAAGGATTTATTGATCACCTTTTTCCTGTAAGCTTGTGTAACATAAGCAACTGCCAAGTCAATTTCCCTTAATCTGACCTAACTGTGCTCAAACGGGCATCTCTCAGTTTTTTTCAAAAGACAAATCAGAGGGCTGATCAGTCTGAATCCCAACAGAAGCGCACGTTGCTCATGTTTAACAGAGTGGTGTTAGAGGTACATGCTCAGTCCGACTCATGCAGATTAACAGAGTGTGTGTGTGTGTGAGTGTGTGTGCACATCAAAGGGATGACAGATTCCCTCAGTGAGCTGAATGCAGGATCAAAGCTTCACTCTAATCACACAGTGAATAATAATAAGAAACTGATCTGCAGCGCACACACATGCGTACGCGCTGGCGTCCTCCGGCAGTGTGCATGCAGCTTCCATATGGGAGCGTTACGTAACCCGCTACACAATAGTTTCATCCTATTCTTTTATTCCGTCCGTCGCTCCAGTCTCTCCCTCTCTCAGCGGGTGATCGATTCTGCATATGTTCGACAAACCCATGACTGAAATAATTCAGTCGAGGTTCACTGGAGAGCAAAACACGCTCAACGCAACTAGGACAGGAAATTCATGAATACGGCACACAGATAATGCGAATACGCACACACAAACAGCTGCTCCAAATCACTGAGAAGAGCTGCCTACAGAAGCAGTTGGCCTCTAATGCAATATCTGCAACAGTGGAGAGGTTTGGAAGTCTCTGCACAGGCAACTCTGTATGTAGGGCCCAATGAAATCTATTCTGTTTTATTAACCGCAATTGCAATTTTTTTGTTTTTTTAATGGTTAAATTAAGTTAAATAATAAAAATGTCAATTAATTGACATAATTTGACAGCAGTTTATTCCCAATGAAATTTGAAAATATTAAATATTAATATTAAATCTAAAAAATATTACAAATAAATAAACATTTTTTTTTTTTAATCCAATTAAATTTGACTTTTCTTGCCTATGTGAAAATTTGGGTGCATCTAACTGTTGTGGCAAAAAGTCAGTCTAGAACCCTGTAACTATATTTGCGCCCACCAGCGAACAATATCATCTATTTATTATAAGCTAAAACGCGTACATATAAGCTCTCTGCTTCTGAAAAGACCTTTTCTGCTGAGGTAAACTAAGGCTGCAGAGGCAGAGAAAAACACCATTATCTGATAATAGCCTGCTTTGTCTTGCTTCCTACCCAGGTTTCTTTCTCAGACCATCCAACTTTTCCTTGGCAGTGACCTTGGCTTGCTCGCCGATGACTTCAAGTCACTATTTTCCGTACAAAGCTGCTTTGAATAATTTTGTTAAAAATGAAAAGTGCAGTGCTATCAATTTCGAATATAATCGTATTGCATTTCATTCCCATCAAGTCATCAAGATGGATGCGATCAAGTATTATTTCCCACTAACTATTCCATTTTACTCGGATATAAGTCACATTATGTTATGAAAATATTAAGAATGAGATGAGAGCTATTTTCCAGTAGGAAAGGAAGAGAGTGATATCGCTGTAATTTCCAGCATCCTCTTCACAGCTGCAATAACAGGCCACCCCGAGCAGGGCAGGACGGAGCAGGACTGGGTGAAGTCGAATGACACAAAAAGCCTTCAGGATTACACCGGGCCCCCAGGGGCCACCACGGCCTGTGATCTTCCTGCACACATTAAGCCGGTCAAAGCAGCTGTCCTGAGGAAATACTGTGAGAATTCAAACACACACACAGAGGCTTTGAACTCGGCCTGCATGTTTCATCAAGTAATCAATACCTGAACCACAACAGACCCTAAACTCTAGTCTTGTATAATCAGATCTTTGACTGTCGGCACTGATCCAGCTTATTCCGGCCAAGATACACCCTCTTAAGACGGGAGGTGATTTAATGGACTAGTAGCCAAATGGCCTGTTTACATCAAGAAAGATATCTGTAACTATAATGCCATCCAGGACAATAAACTATCATGTTCTGTTTATTATACCACTGCTGAAAATTTGCCATCTGCCACTTTAAATCTTTAAAGTTGGTTGGATTCTCATTGGCTGACAATATTTCTGTCAAAAAATAAATAAATCTGAAAGTAATTCTATCAATAATCCTTCCTTGGATTTTGAATTAAAATACTTTTAGATTTGTAGGGATACAGTGGTATTAAAATTATCTTTTAAAATCTTATAATTATCTTATAAAATTTATAAGTACTAAATATTAAGTGATAACCAAAAAAAACAGGTGATTTAATTAAAATAGAATTAAACATGTGTCTAAATAAATGAATTCATTAGAGATGTTTTGGATTATTTGTATTTATTTAAAACTAAAATTATTATTATTTTTGCGGCTTAATACAATTTGGTTATAGCCAATAAACAGGTGATTTAATTAAAATAGAATTCAAATGTAAAAATAAAACTGAATAAAAGGGAATAAAACTGAACAAAAATATTTAGAAACTTTAACATGATTAAAATAAGTAGGATTTAGGAATCACAAAAAAATCTTTATTGATTTTGAGATTTGCAAAAGATTGCATTTAACATTAAATTATTATTTTTTTTTAAATTAATTTTGAATATTAGACGATAATAATAATAATTATCATACATCATATACAGTGGGTACGGAAAGTATTCAGACTCCCTTAAATTTTCCCTAAAACTCTTTGTTATATTGCAGCCATTTGCTAAAATGAAAAAAATTATAAAATAAAATTGAGCAGTTTTTACGGCAACATTTAAATGACACCTTCTTGGTGTACCCAAAATGGTCTCACACTATCGACAGACATTTCTCCAATCTGTTTAGTCCTTTGTCACAGTTAATAATGTGTGTTGTAGCCTCGTTGGTCTCGGTGTCAGCGCGTCACTTGAGTCGGTGCACCGCTAGATAGGGTTGTGCGATATGGTAATTTTTCATATCGTCATATCACCAGCCTATACATGATATTATCGTTTATGGGTGGTTGAGGGCAAGAGAGACACACTCTCTGTACTTATCACAGGCTATTTGGTGATTTTAAGCCGCGCGTACGTGAGAGATAGACAGCGCACACCTGGAAGCACCAATAACCGAAATACTATACTTTCAAACATATTGAAAAGATGACATGTTAAATATAAAAATATTTAAAACAGCTGGTTGGATACAGCAGTCATACATCGTTATTATAGGACCGTGCGTCCTGCAAGTTTGCCGATTTGGTGCAACCTCCATCATGAGTCTAAAAATCAGACAAGGTGAAAATCAAAAGTAGATGTATTTTTAAAGAGCAACAGTTTTGGAGATTAGGGTTGTAACGGTATGAGATTTTCACGGTTTGATTATCGTCTCAAAATATCACGGTATACGGTATTAAACTATTATTATTATTATTATAATCATCAGCTACAACGACCCTTAAATGAATAAAAGGAGATATGGTTTTTGGTTGAACATGGTTTATTGTAACACACTTTTTTGAGGGATGAGTCTAACGTTTGGTGAGAAAATTTAAATAAAGCTTTGCATCTCCCATTTGAACAAAATAAGGAAGAAGTTATTTCTCTTTATATTAGACGAGAATAAATCAAGCTGTTCTTCCTCTTTAACAGCATATATGAGAGCAATATGTGCAGGGTCATGCTGGATGGATGTAAAAGTCTGATAGAATTGGTCTGGATTCTATAATTCAATATAAAATATTTTACTGAAAATTCTATCAGATGATGAAACATCAACTTTTGTTTCTCTACACGAGAGGTCTACTAAATTAAAACATGGGCGAAAAAGCTAATATATTTAACAACAGTAATATATTTCAGTCCTTACTACTTCAGGCTAAACCAAGCTTTTTTTTTGGACTCTGTGTATTTGATGATGATTCTTTTAAATAAAATGATAAAATGATCATGAAGTGTTCTGAGAGCAGCTCTGGATATGTTCACGTCTACACATAGTGAGTGAGACAGCAGACGCGTACTTGAGTGTGTACTAGATATATTGCTCATTCATACAGAGACACAGAACATCCAATTACAATATATGACAGCGTTTGTGTGCTGTATATTCATCGCGATTTGATTTCCTGCACAGCTAGATGTTGATTCATCCAGTTACAAGTGACTGGATTCCGGGATTCCCTCTGCAACAAAAATAATACGGCTTTAATATTTTTATCTTCGTGGAGGGATGGTGTTCGCGAATATGGAACATGATCGACGTATTTCCTCCTTTTGCGGGCACTCGTCCACATTTCTTGCAAACTGTATATCCATCTTTAAGGACAACCCAGCGATCATTTTTCGGATAGCCAAAATATTACCAATTTTAATGAGTTTTTCGGCGGGAGATGGAGATTAGAATTAGCAGCCTCTGTATCAGACTTCTTCTCCGATGTGTGGGAGGAGTCTAAGCAGTCAAGCGCAAAGACGTTGCACATACTGCAGCGCGAGTGAGACCCGGTTTAAATTTTTTTTCCAAAACCCGTAATAAGCAAATGTGCACGTACATGTCAATATCACGATAAACCGCCATGCCGGTATACCATTACAACACGTTATACACGATACTATCGTCTATCGGCACAACCCTACCGCTAGTGTAACTTTATTTTAGTTTTGCTCAAGTTGCAACAGTCCTGTTCTGTGTAACAGAAAAACTTGGTTTAGTGGAACCTTCACTGTTAATTAACCGTGACGATTTAAACCCATCGCTGCATCCCTAACTGAGTTAAATATATGAGTGTCACAGCTAAGGGTCTGAATACTTACGACCATGTGATGTTTCAGTTTTTCTTTTTTAATAAATCTGCAAAAATGTCAACAATTCTGTGTTTTTCTGTCAATACGGGGTGCTGTGTGTACATTCATGAGCAAAAAAAAGAACTTTGATTTCAGCAAATGGCTGCAATATAACAAAGAGTGAAAAATTTAAGGGGGTCTGAATACTTTCCGTACCCACTGTATATATGTATATAAAAAAATATCGAGAAATGAATATGATTTTGACCGCTAAAGGCTGTTTAACAATGCCTTGAAATTTTAAGTATTTTACAGATTGACTTTTAAGTGTTCACAACATAAACATACAAAATCGTTTTTTTTAACATAACATTTTATCAACAAATTAATCTACAATTGATCAAACCACAATATCGAATGCCATAACGGTGCAGCAGTATCCCATTTAATGCTGTAGTTGTCTGAATATTTTCATGGTTTCCTTGGACAACCATAATGTCAAGCCCTTCGAAGCGACGCAAACTGCTCTAATCCGAAGCGTAAAGTCCCCCTCCTCCTCTCAAAGTCAGACCTTGCAAACACGCTCAGAGATGCACACAGGAGCAACAGAACTATAATACAAAGCAACGTTCCCTCAGATAAGACGCGACACGCTGTTCTGTTTAAATAACAGCTAAAACGTGATTCACACGTTTCGCTAACCTCTGTGTGAGTGTTGATAGCATGTTCTCATGCCACGCCACATTCCAACCGTGTCTAAGACTAAACAGCAGCTACAGTGATAGAAACCAGAGGAATTCAGCGCTGTCACCCACTCCAGTGCGTGTGTGAGAAGGGCATCATTTTATTCGCCGTAATTAGTTTTTGAGTGCCTTTTGGCTGATTCACAGAATGCTTTTAACCTTTTCCCAACCATTCGTTTGCCAGCCGATCTCAAACTGATACATATATTAGCCATTTGTTGGGTTTGGTGTGCATTTGAGCGCTCACAGGATGTGGCTTTAGGAAAACAGATCTCATTCCTGCATTCCTCCGTCGCCATAATGGCCTCACTATCGGCCAATCAGCATCCAGAACCAATTATGGCATTATGACCGCAAAGTCTCCCTGGAGATAAACAAAAAAGCAAGACAAAGACAAGTAAGTCCATATTTTCACATGTAGGGAAGTACATCTGCTATACCTAAACAACACATGCACAATTCTATATAAGGCGTCTTCCTTTGGGCTGTGAGTCAGCGCTAGTGCTTTATAAGGAAGCAGGACTAATATTTACACTACAGGTCAGGGAATGTGTGTGTTTGTGCTACAACTGTTTATATGAGCACCCACACACACACACACACCCATTAGAATAATCACTTCCTATGGGTTTAATAATAAGACAGGGTGGGGGGTTTGGACGTCACTTCCTGTTGAGGTGAGCGACAGGAAGTCCCTAAGGGTTAAATGAGCCAGTATAATTAACAATCTCCAGAATACTAGCTGCTTAGTGCAGAGCTTTTTTAAAATGCATTAGTATGCCGTGTTATTTTCACAGTACCTCAATGTTTGATTTAACATGTTGCCTCAAATTATCATCTTGTTTTTCTCATTTTGTGGAAAGCGTCCTAAAAAGGAGACTAGAAATGGAGGATTATATTGAGGGTATAGTAGTATGTACACAAAAACTGAGACTGTAAAACATTTATGCAAGTATGCAAATGCTTATCCATCGCTAAATACTGAAAGGGGCAGTAAACCCAAAACCGAGATTTCCGTCATCATTTATTTACCCTCAAGTAGTTCCAAACCTATATGAATTTCTTTGTTCTGCCCAACACAATCCCACAAGATATTTTCGAGAAAGTTTGTAAACAGGCTTTTTGGTCACCATTGACTTCTATAGTAGGAAGAAAATACTATGGAAGTCAATGGTGAGGGTAAATAAAAGATGACAGCAATCTCAGTTTTGGGTTTACGGCCCCTTTAAGTATTTCCAATGTGTGCTTAGAGTAAATCCGTAGTCCTTTTCTGTTTAATATCAAATCAGCCAAATGGGGAATAGAAACACATTAAAAATAAAATCCGAATACAGAAAAACGAGATTGGCCCTGAGAGTGTTTCGGCCTGAAAAGCCTTTGTTCGTTTATGTATGAGTGTGAGAGTGTTAATGGGCAGGCAATTATGCACCTTGATGGGAAACTTTAGAGTGAACGAGTGGCAGCACTAGAGTTCTAAAATATCAGCATTAACACAATTTCAGCCTACACGGCTCTCAATGCCAACCTCAACCCACCTCCACTCTTTCTTTCTCACTGTCTGCCTCTTTCCTTTGGCGTCTCACGTTTTCTCTGTTACACTGAACGCCCGTGGGCTGTATCGCTCTCTCCCTCGCGCTTGTTTGATAACATCTTCTCTTACTTTAATCCTAAGGCGGTTTTGCAAAGATCTAAAGTTATTTATTTACTTTATTCCAGTAGATAGCTTGTTTTGAAATCGGGTTCATTCAACTGTACTTCCTGCACCTTCATGCCAAGCCAAATGGAGTTCAGGGTGGCCAGAGTCTGGAAACTTATAAAAGTGCCGCCTAAGAAGGCAGACGAGATTTTGGGAGCTGATATGGAAGACAGCAGGGGGTGTGGCTAATTTGCAGTGGGGCGGGGCCTCCAATGTGGGCGGAGCAACCAAGACCTCAGCATGGGACTAACCCACGTGAGAACTGAGCCAATTCCAGCAAAATCCTATTCAGTGACAGCAAGAATGAACCCTCCCTATGACAATTTGGGCAAATCAGGGCAGCCCGTCTGGAGGAAACATGTTTTTTATATCAAAATTTCCAATGGGATCATTTAAAGAAAAGCATGCTGTCATCGCGATAGGGAAGGCGTCTTGCCAATGACATCATGTATGATATCACCCTCTATTATTAAGCCTAATATTCTCACTGTGGATTAACAGATCATAAAACATGCGAGTAAATCACATTTATGACAGGCAGATGGTTAGCGTTATCCACTGGAAGACACACGCGCATACATACACCTAAACAGATCTTGGATCAGCGCACAACAAACAAACTCCCGTTTGACTCAGAGTTTCAAGTCAACATCAAATGAAACTGCATGGCGGAGTTCAGAAAGGGTTTTTGGAGACTGTTTTCACAGACCCTGCCAGGATTAGCTGCACTTCATTCAGAGTAGCCTTGAGCTAACTGGCACCTTGTTGCTATGGGAACTGCTGATGCTGTTGTCATGATGTCATTTGACTCAAAATTCATATAACTAATATCGTCACTGTGGAGATGATCACGTACTTTGACGAATCCCAATTTACATACTTCGACATACCAAGGATGCACATGAGAAGTCGTCTAGTAAAAATACCATTCCAAACCACAAAAATGGATTTTCCTCTGCACCTCTGCTTGCCGCAGGCAACAATGAAATGTACTTTCCCACTGAATCCCTCCTTAAATCTTGCTCTTACGATGGAATATACTGGATGGCACCCAATTGTGATGCAGAGGAAATGACATGTGCTTTCAAGTGGCAATATTTGGATTTTTTATTGGTATATTTGGTTTTTATTGGAGTCATGCATCCACAGGATGAAAATCCGTTAGAAGCTAAATGCGTCTACTTTTTTAACAGTTGTGGGTATCTTAGATTGACATTTAACAGGAAATGCCATTGCTTAGATGTAAAGATGTGCACCTAAAGAAGTAGGCTACATCAAAACCAAAACTGTCAATTTACATGACCGGCTGTTTGTTTGGGAAAGACTTTGTAGATGTACCATATTTAAAGCCATGACCACATTTAAAGTATGAGTTCACCTCCAGAATGACAATTTACTCACCCCCATGTCATCCAAGATGTTCATGTCTCTTTCTTCAGTTGAAAAGAAAAGTAACTTTTTGAGGAAAACATTACAGAATTTTTAACAATATAATGGACCTCAGTGGTTTTAAATGGATCCAAATTGCTTTGGAGCCCTACACAATCACAGCCAAGCAATAAAGCTCTTATAGTAAAATAATCTGGAATTTTCTTTTTAAAAAAATACAAATTTATATAGGGTAATTTTTAACCACAAATATTTGTCTTGCACTAGCTCTGTGTCGATGTGTCTCTCATGATGTTGAGCTAGTGTAAGGTGAGCATTTCTGTTTAAGAAATAAGCATTTATATTTTGCTTATAAAATGCCCAATCGTTTCCCTACATAAGACCCTTATTCCTAGTGTAGAGCCATTTGAAGCTGCACTTTTTTAGCCGTATTCATAGTGAAACTTGCTAATTAGCACATTATTAGGAAAGGTGATTTGCAAAGATTCATTAAA